>VWYH01010869.1:118837-372342 GCA_013399365.1 Pampusana beccarii | reverse complement strand
TTTTGGGATGAAACTCGTCTGCGTTCCCTTAAAACGAGACAAGTGGATTGGAGGAACGTAACGTAGAGGACTTTTTGGGGCAATTCATTGAGATAATCAAGTAAAAGTTTATTTGCCTTAAATGGCGAGGGCTACAGAAATGGTATTTTGCAGTATTTTCTCAATCACAAAAGTGTTTATTCTGCAAACTGAACCCCCATTTATTAATTATCTTACCATGCTACGAAGTTATTTTTCCCAGGAATCTGAGGGAAAACTTTGCGAATCGCAGATGGCGATTTCCTTTAAACGAGTACTTTATCTGTCATAGAGAGAAATGTGTGAAGCAAACCCGTTTTTGTAGTTTGTCTTGTATCGTTCCAAGTTTTTGCATTTTGAATTATTTGTAAAGCTACAGAAATACCCTCGACGCCAGGGAACGCAAACAAATGCTATTAGATATCCAAGGCAATTAAATCAATTTACCTACTGTGCGTGTTGCGGTACTTGTAACAATCATAGGTGAAGAAGTTCACTCCTGAAAATACTGAGTTAATGTTACCGAGAGCGCTAGGGCAAAAAGGACTGTAATTGTTTTAGTAAAAAGTGAGAAACCGGTTTCTGCTGTTCTAAATACATTCCTAGTTTCTTGTAGATAAGAACAAAACCTTAGCATAAAGTAAGGGTTTTATATTTGTTCTTATATAAAACCACCTTTTTTTGTTGATTTAGAAATTATTTCGTGGACAACGGTAGCATCCTTCCTCCTCAGCAGCTTTCAATGATTTAAAGACATTGCAAACTCTGAGACAGTAAGATACAGATTCTGATTTTACTGTTTTACCAAGGCACAGCTAAGGGAAAATTGCTGATGGTTATAATTCGCAGAGTGAACTGTAAGCACTAGGTATTAATACATTTAGAAAACTTGCTTTTCTGCCAAGAATAAATTTGTTTTATGTAAAAATAATGCCCCTCCTGAGACTGCAGCATTGCTTGTGGAAAAATCCCTTATTTTCTCATTTGCCTTTATTTAATTAGGCAAATATAAAAGTAGGGGTTTAGCAACTTAGAGCGAATGAAGCCAGGAAGAGTGAACCTAAATTAACATCGCACAAAAACGTTGCAGGGGTTTTTTTTCTCTCTCTAGATCTCTTGAAAGCTTAAAATACATGCATTCCTACACACTTCAGAATTCTTGGTGAATTTAGCTGTGAATCACTTTGTAAATTATTCAGGCTGCATGTAATGAATTCAAGAGTAAAATCAAGCTGAATTCACAATCTGTGCTGCCCTTGAAGTGCATGTAAGCAACAGAGTCTGAACTTTAAGCGTGTAATCCATTTACGTATATATCAATTACCCTGTAGTAGTTAATTACCAAGTTATCCAGTTAGGGAAGCGATCACATATGTTACCGTTTTTCACAGCCGTCAAATATTTTAGACCATCTTTTAGCAGATATTTGACCTAAAAGCTTATTTTCATTAATTAAAAAAAAAAAAAAAATAAAAAAGGCAGATTCTTTGCGTACTTCTGAAAATACAGACGTAAGGAAATCCGTGTTCATTTTCGGAAGTGAAAGCGGATTTTCTTATCTTCGGAGCATTTCAGCATTCTGGCGTTTTTCTGCTGCAGGATGGGTGAAGGGCCCGGGTTCTCTCATCACCTTTGGCTTTTTTGGTGCCTGCGATAAACCACGGGAGCCCCGTTCTGTGCAGAACGCAGGAATCAGCGGCTGTGACACTCGGAACCCTGGAAGGAAATACAACATTTTAGCCCTTAGTAAGGTAGGAGCATCAGCTGAAGGTGATGGGCAACACGAAGGTGCTCGAGTCACCTATAGATTTTTAAGGCGGTGCGAAAAAAGCCCCGGTGGTAGCAAAACATAGGCTGAGTTTCTTGCAAAGTGTCTCCTTGGGCCTGTCAGAAAGCCTGGGGAATTAAAGGCTCTGGTTTTTGTTTTCTGCAGACAGGTACTAAGAGCTAATAATAGCTATTAAAGTATCCTCTTCCTTCTCTTTCATTAGAAGAAGATTGAGGCCAGGCTGAGATCAGTTAGCAGGAGGCATTAGCGAATGAGTTGGTGCGGAAAGTCCACGCGCAAGGTTTTTTGCGGCTGTGATGCCCTGCAGCGATTTCAGGGCCGCGTTGTGCGAAGGGCAGATATTCTCAAATGCAAACGGAGCTTCTTCGCACAAGAAACGTACACGGGGGGGGTTTAGGATGTTTTAGAATCAGTGCTGAAGTTTCTGAAGCCTTTTGTATTGAAAAAGCTCTGGAATTCTGGACTAAGAGGCAGGACTGGTACGGGGTCACCTGCTGCAGGGCCGGGTTTTGGCCGCAGAGATGAAGAAAGCGGCGATGTATTCAGGGCTCCTGCACGCAGAAGGGTCCCCGTGCTTTTCTGACTGTTCACTCGAGATACACGGAAGGTACCGAGGTTGTAAGTAAAGAGAAGGCGTAAACAGCTGCATAGTTTGTCTCTCCTTTTTATCTTCTGACTCTTTGCAAGGTTTTCAAGAAAGGAGCAATGCTTATGAATCAGAAGACCATCCATTTCTATTAATATTTGAGAGTAAAATATCTCTTGGAATCTGGGCTCTGTATTAACATTCGTGACGTTGTTTTGTCAGGCGTTTGTACGAATGAGATTTGTAAAGCCTTTCTTTTAAGTCTTCCTGAAAACCTCTCACTTAACCCATCCTGGCCCCAGCTTATCCCCGGCCTAAGGCTTATTTGATGCTGTAGCTGGTCCTAAAAGCTGCGTCGCCCTTGCCCATCTCCTGGGCTCCTGGGAGGTAAAACCAAAGGGTCTCTGAAACAGAGACACTCTATGGGAGATTGTCAGCAAGGGGCATTCGTCTTCTCTAGGCCATGTGGCTTTCCTCAAAAGAGCGAGCATTTAGTGGCTGTAGGGAAATAAAATTCCGCCGTTAAAACGCTGTTTTAGCAAACCCTGGGCAGGCACAGAGCCACTCGTGGCCTTTCCTCCGGTCCTCGGAGGGTTGTCAGGGTGCCTTTCTTTTGGAGGCTGTCTCCGTCTTCCCCGTTCTTAAACATTTTCCTTTCTCCTGTTGTATTTAATCCCGGAATAGAGGTGTCGTCATCGCTCCGTGGATGTTGCTGTCGTCGTATCCCCAAAACCAGCTGCCCCCCAGCTCCCGTGTGTGCCAGTTTGTGTGGTCACGTGTAACCGTAGCCGAGGGCTCAGCCCAAGGCAGGGCACTGACTCATTCTTTCCTCTTATAAATAGCATCCCCAAAGCTGAATAGGGGAAGTAAACAATGAACATAAGTGTTACGAAACGCTCTCATTCTTCGCAAGTTAATTTTAGAGGGGCGTTTGTTCGCAGTTTAAAAAGTCCTCCATCCTCATTATTAGTATTGTTATTATTGCTACGGCTATTTTTACGCAGTGCCTTAGATTTACAAATGTCATTTTTGGACCGAATGAAAAGATGTAGACTGAAAGTTAATGTCCATGAAAGGATTGTTTTGAGGTCACTACATGGGGAGGGTGCGTTTCTCTGCAAACAGAAAGGATTCCTTAGGGGGTTCCTTTTTTCCTTTCTTTTTCTTTTTCTTTTTCTTTTTCTTTTTCTTCCTTCTTTTTCCTTCTCCTTCTCCTTCTCCTTCTCCTTCTCCTTCTCCTTCTCCTTCTCCTTCTCCTTCTCCTTCTCCTTCTCCTCCTTCCCCTTCCCCTTCCCCTTCCCCTTCCCCTTCTCCTTCTCCCTTTCAATGACAGGAACGGGGCGACTGCCACCTTGTTTGCCCATGAGATTTCATAAACCAATTCCTGTTGCATGTTAGGATGTACAAACCAGTACATCCATACCAGCGACATCTCTGCAGCCTTTCAGCTGGTCCTTCAGCAAAGCGGAGGAGTCAAGGTCTCAGGGTACACACAGGTACACACCAGGCTCACAGGGGTTACTCTTTTCCAGCCGTAGCAAGCTTTCTGTGTCCTGGTTTTGATCTCTTTTTACTTCGCTGGATACCGTTTCGGTCTGGTTTGATCGCTGTTATTTTACATTGTGAAGACAGAAGTTTTGCATCCTCCCAACGAGAACTTGTTATTCTCTAGCGGGGGAAAAAGTCAACTTTCATTCTTCGCTATGACTGTCTTTGATTTGTGAAACCAAGTGGCGCATAAAACAGGGTTCTGGGTAACAAATAGCAAAGCTATGAGCAAGTTAGCTGGCAACAGGCAATATAAAACGTGCAGTGAAAAGAGTCGAGTTTTTGGTGGAGCCAGTAAGGCCGCCTATCGTCACTAGGCAAGGCTGGTTGCTCTTGCAAGGGAAAGAAAACACTTTTCTTCTGCTGAATAAAAGTCAGCTACCTGTAATGACAGCAGCTGTGTCAGAGGTACATACCGCGTGTCACGAGGTTCTCTGTTTAAAGGGTGCTCCGGGTGCCGCCGTGGCAGAGGAGGAACAAACTGCCTCAGTCATGACGTGCTCTGCAGCGGAATGGATGTGGCACTGCCTCGAGAAAAAGGAAACTGGTTGTTGTCGTCCAGTATAACAGCCCAAAAGAACACGACAGAGTGTTCTGCTCTATTCAGAATTATATCTTGATCTTAGGTGTGGTGCGCTACTTCAGTGCTTATGATCCTGAAGATGTTCTTCATGATGGAAATTTTTCATTACTCGTCTTCATTTGAAGGTGAGTTTAGGTGGAGATGGGGTTGTGATTGGTTTTTTTTTTTAATTACCAGAATAATTTATCTCCGCAATATAAATAAATCTCCTTAGGCAAAACCAGCTGAAGTCTAACACGTCGCTTCTTTGCAAGGAAAAGATTCGTATATCATTAATGCTGTGAGTTTGTTGTTGGTGTTAAAGAGATGAAAATATTTCTCCCCTCTCCCTTACAAAAAGTGTGTGGATATTTAGAAAGAAGAGCTTCTATCCCAAACAGATCTATGTTCATACTTCCTTGATTATAAGCATGACTTCTTATTTGTATCAAGTTACACTCCGCAGAATCTTCACTTCCTATTATAATGATTTAAAATTAGACGTGTTTAATTACGCTGAATGTAAATGTTGGATATCCAACTTGCGTGAATCATAAAATGAAGAGCTATTCTAGCTTGAAAAGAATAATTCGATATAGATAGCAGAATGATCTCGGATGAGAAAATTCACTTGGATGCTCATGCTTCTCTTTGACAATTAGATGTCTGTGATTCAAAAAGGTAGATGTGCAAGGTGAAGAATGGGGTTTAACATGTTGACTTTGTGTCAAAATGATGTTTGCTTCTGAATATCTAGCTACAGAGTATTTCTTTCCAGATAACTATAATTCAGTGCAATACAAACAAAATCTCAATTTTTCTTCATTAATGAACTGCTGTCTCATTATATGAAGACTGGTAACAATCTGAAATTTGAGATCGGTTATAATTATCAGCAAGAATGCAAAATAGTTCAAGTGTTTCACAGTTTGAGTTTATTGAATATGATTTGTCATTATTCTTAATCTGCTACCAGCCACAGTGTGTCACAGATGAGCAGAGCGGCAGAAAAATGTGCAGGATCATCTATTATAAATGCTTTTGTACCTGAGCTGGTTTTACTGTTCTGTTTGATGTTGACCTGCTAATGTCACGGCCGTCGTAGATACAACCAAGTCTAGCAAGTCCATCACTAGCCCTGGGCTAACTCCAGTCCAGGGTTTTTACTGGATTTACCTGGTTGAGCGGGAGGTACTGGGGACCATAGGCCTTCCTCTGAGTATCCTTAGCAAATAAATTCCTGGTTTCTGCAAGAGCCCTGTTTGCAGCCCTGATTCAGTTGTGCCCAGGGCACGGCCTACTCGTGGTTACTCCTTACTCTCCCCGCTTGGTGGTAGTGTTTTGTTGTGTTGTTTGTTTTATTGTTTTTGTTTTGTGTTTTGTGGGGTTTTTGGGGTTTTTTTTTGAGAAAAGGAGGTGGGACAGGAGACATCCCGAACCAGGTGCGCACTCGAACCTGGCATCCAACAGAAAGAGCATCCTTTGTTTGTGCTGTTCAAGGAGGAAGATCAGATCACGGGCAGTGAAAAGCCTGGACGCCACCAAGTAGCAAAGGATGTACTGTACCTAAGTTCATTCACTTCAGGGTTGTTTTTCCTTTCCTCATAGGACCCTGAGGTCCATTTTTGAGCAGAATATTTACACCGAGGTAGACTGTGAGCATTACTTCCTCCATAGCAAATCCCGCCTGGGTCAGTCAGGAGAGGGGAATGAAGTGAGACGTTGCTCCTAGGAGTAAACCCAAGTCTCCTGCTCAGCGGTCACAGCATTCCAGGATGCACTGTCTGTATCTGTTCCCCCAGAGTGTCAAAACACCTGGAATCTGTGCTGAAAAAAAGGGATTTGAGATCCCTGACCCACAGATACGGGGCTGCTTTCAGACCCCAGCACATTTGTGATGTGAGTTTAGTCTTTGTAGGTACTGCTCCCCAGCGGATATGAAACACGAGGTGGAAATGCACCGAGAATGGCATAGCTGTGAACAGCATGCTCTGAAGGACAGTCTGTGTTTGGTTTTAAGTGGGAAAACGCGGATGTAGAAAAGCTGGCAGGTGGCTGGCAGCCACGTTTGAAACTTTGTGTGTTTTGGAAAAGCTGATTGTTGCATGATAGTATTTGGGAGGTAGAGTACGTGTGGACATACAAGGAGAGGAAACACAGCGGGGTAGAAGTGGGTTCCTCTGGATTCAGGACGTGACTGCTGAGACCTCAGCAGCTGAAAGAAGTGCTCTGAGAGCCCTCAAAAGAGTCAGCAAGGGGAATAAGACATGAGAAGGGAGGTAGGGACAGCCACGAGGGGACGGGAGGGGAAACAGAAGTGGATCATCCAAGTCCATGAGGAGGAAATAGCACGACAGAGAAGGAGGAGGTTCCCAGAGAGAAGAGGTGCTTTGGAAACAGGAGGAGGAACTGGTGGGGATAGGCACAGAGCAAATAAAGTGAGGAGCTGGGAAGCTGGGGAATGGTGAGGGAGAAAAGAGGTGTATCACAGAGACTTGGAACTAGTTGAGGGGTTGGTGCAGAGAATGGAGAAAAAAGAGTTAACAAGAGGGGAAAGTACCAGAAGAGTTGGAAAGAAAGGAGGTGTGGTGAGTGGAGTTAAATCCGGTTGGTGGCTGGTCCTGAGTGCTGTTCCCAAGGGCTCAGTACTGGGGCCAGTTCTGTTTAATATCTTTAATCTCTTTATCAGTCATCTGGATGAGGGGATCGAGTGCACCCTCAGTCAGTTTGCAGGTAACACCAAGGTGGGTGGGAGTGTTGATCTGCTGGAGGGTGGGAAGGCTGCTCAGCACACAAAATGGCGGCCCCAGGGGTGGCGGGATCACCTCAGCACACAAAATGGCGGCCCCAGGGGTGGTGGGATCACCTCAGCACACAAAATGGTGGCCCCAAGGGCACCAAGATCAGGTCACAATGCAAAATGGCTGCCCCAAGGGCACCAGAATCACCTCAGGGCTCAAAATGGTGGCCAGAGGGGTGGCGGGATCCCCTCAGGACAAGAAAGGCCTTGAGGTGCTGGAGCGAGGTGAGAGAAGGGAACGGAGCTGGTGAGGGGCTGGAGCACAAGTGTGATGGGAGCGGCTGAGGGAGCTGGGGGTTCAGCTGGAGAACAGGAGCTGAGGGGAGACCTTCTGATCTCTGAACTGCCTGAAAGGAGCTTGGAGCCAGGGGGGTCGGGCTCTGCTCCCCAGGAACAAGCGCCAGGAGCAGAGGAAACGGCCTCAAGTTGCACCAGGGGAGGTTGAGGTTGGATCTGGGAACAATTTCTTCCCCAAAGGGCTGTGGGGCATTGGAACAGGCTGCCCAGGGCAGTGCTGGAGTCACCATCCCTGGAGGGGTTAAAAAATGTGTAAATGAGGTTCTCAGGACATGGGGTAGAGGTGGACTTGGCAGTGTTGGGTTAGCGGTTGGACTCGAAGATCTTAAATGTCTTTTCCAACTTAAACAATTCTATGATTCTATGAGACAATGAGGATAAGAAAAGATTAAGCTTAAAGCAAGAGAGCTATTTTGATTAAGACGAATACCTGAGCATAATTATCATCTAGAAGGGAGAGAGAAAAGGCATTGTTGAGATCTGGACCATGTCTTGAATTATATTCTCAGAATATAAACATGAGTTAAAAGAGTGCATCACAAGACTGTGTCTTCCATCTATCCACTTGCATTTGGTAATTACAGCAGGAGAGTGAAGGAGACGTTTGAAGAGGACGGTGTAGTGGTTCTGCAAGTAAATTTGTGGATTCGTACATCCAGTGACATGAGAGAAGGCAAAAATAAGGGGAAATGGAGGATGAAAACGAGCACTGCTGGTAGAACATCGGCACAGGTTTCTTCCTCCCCTTTGTTGTCCAGTCCTTGAGGGCCTAACAAGGGTATTTCTAAACAATTTTTCTCTGTTAGCATAACCCGTGTAATGGAGCAGACATTGGGGTTTCAGTCAGAAAATCACCAAAGCATAAGGAGAACCTGCTTTCCTCATCTGCCTTTGTTAGGCTCAGCATATACCTGCAGACAACGGGATGAAGAGCAACACCTGGAGATGGAAAGGGGATAAGGGAGTTATCTGCAAAGGATTTTAAACTAGAATGTTATTCGTATTGGTCTTTTCTGTATAATATTTAAAAAAAAAAATCTCAGGTCCATCCAAAATATTTTATCTTACTTTCTGTAAGACCTGAATCAACATAAAAATGGATTTGGGGAATACTTAAAGGTATTCTTAATCCACCCTTGTTCTTTTCAATATTCTTTAAACATGTTTCCATTAACTTTCACAATACTGCACAGTGTTCCTCCTTCTAGGACTACTCGACCCTTGCTCAGTGTCTGTCACATAATAATGCATTGACATAGAACTGATTCTATGAGATGAAGGCACTGAGTGGTTCCAGTCTTCCTCAACTGCATCAGAAATCTGAAGAAAAATGTTTTATATATACACATTGTACATTTTTTTCTGCCGCACAATATATATCTAAACAATCGCGCATTTTCAACAGTAAATAAATACAAGCTATGCGGAGCGTTTGAAGAAGCAAATCCTGCCAACTTGAGAAAAGAATCCGAAGAGCTGGGAATTCAGAGCTCTGTGATTTGCCATGGGTGCTGTTGAGGAGCAGGAACTCTGCTTCCTTTCTGCTTCTCTTGGCTCCGGTCAATCCACTCCAGCCACGTGCACAATTAGCTCCTTGGCACTAGAAAGGTAATTATTTGCTCCCTGCTCACTTATTTTTCGTGCCTCGGCGTCATAAAAAATGGCAGTGTGCTGCCGTTGTGTTGGAGTGATGGCAAAGTCTCCTTTTTCCTTTAATTTTAGAGTCTAGTGTTAGTAGAGACTCGGAATTGCAGAACTGTGAACTCCTGGTTATATTTTAAGACTCTCATCCTCAATATCCACGCTTACCCAGAGAAGGAAAAGTAAATCGCTGTGATCCGAAGGTGGAAGCAGGAGAGCGGCCTCCGAGTCGGGCCAGTTGCTGCTTTTTGAAAAGGGTGAGAAAAGCGCGTGGAAAGTCACCATCGATCCAGAACTGAGAAGAGGAGGGTTTGGAGCCGAGCGGGTCATTCCGCTCTCCTGACTGTTCGCTCTTTGGGTCCGAGGCGGGCAGAGGAGCATTGATGTGCCATTGCCTTTTGTTGGAAGCTGTTAGTGTTAATTTTAGTGTTCTCTGTCTTCTGAGGGAGAAACAGGCTGGAAAAAAGGGCAGAACTGAAGCAGGTGAAGAAGTGGAGAAGGTGTGGACAAAGTCTAGAAGGAAGATCTCAGGCTTCTGTTCAAGTAAGAGAAAGGACACCCCTGCCAAGCGATGCCCGTGGAATCTGGGAACAAGCCTCCGTCTAGAGGCATCAAGGAATCAGGGGGCAAACGCTCCTCTGAATGTAGGGAAAACCTTTATTTTGTGGTGAAGACCAAAAGAATGGTGTAGATTTTCTGTCTCTGTTGTTCGCGAAGTTTCAAAGCCTCGTATTCGGAGCGAGAGCGCTCGGCGTTCCTTGGAGAGCAGTGGCAGGAGGACCCTGGGGAGGGATTTGTGGTTGTGGGTTTGTTATTGACAACAACTGACGGCCTGATCGTCGAGTTAATCGGAGCAGACGTGCATGACGGTCGTAGTAGGTGGTCTGGGAACTAATTCGCAGTCAGAGATTAGTCTTAGTTCATCTGCTCTGATACTTTTGGTGCAGATAGTAATAATGAATGGGGTTTTTAGTTACTATTTTTTCTAAAAATACGATCTAGGGTAAAACAAGCAGCTCTTCTCTAACAGCCGGGTTTAGGACCTGGGAGAGCGTAAGGATTTCCTTCTCTAATCTGTGGGAATTAGCCTTGGCTGACAAGGAGCCAACGTGCAGTTGACTTAGAGTCCTCAGTTAGCTCACAAGTGAATAGTGTATAGGAGCACAGAAATAAAGCGGCTCTTGTTTGAAGCGGAATTCCTATGAGGATCCAGCCAGAAGTGTCAATGCCGGAACCGAGGTTGCCGTTGTGTCCTGGGGGAAAATCAGTGCAGGTTAGATAGTAAAAAGTACTTTTTTTTTTTTCCCCTTAAATCACTGTGTAGTAATTACTGGTGAGAGCTATGTGTGTGGTGAACTGTGAGAACAAGAATAATGTAACACATTTGTGTAGTAGTTTACTAAAAGTATAAATTCACTGGTTTATAATACTGTATGTATAGCGTGCTACGTTGTAGGGCTTTCTGATGTTCAAGCAGGGCTGTAAAGCCCTCTCTCCAATAAGAGCTTTTTGCCTTTTGAAACAATTTAGTTGCGAGTGACAAACCGTGAAAGAATAACCATTTGAAGAATAATTTTTCAGGTATTGAAAAGCATACGATCAACTAAATGCATTGCTTGTGGCAGCAGGAAACAATGGGCAGAGTACGTGAGAAGGTGCTAGAGAGAAATGAATACGCCAGAAAGTCCTAATGCAAGGTTTGGGTTGTTTCTGGAGCGATTAGGGAAATGTCCCAAACAGGATTACAACTTTTCAAAACCGGCTAGTTGAGGAGAAGTCAGATCTCTCGTTAAAACTAGCATTAGGATATAGAATCCCTCTTTCCTACAAAGGGCATTTCGTGTTGCATGAGGCATTTCTCTGTCATTTTATTGCTGTAGGATGAGCAAATAATTTAAGAGGGCTGGGGTTTTTTTTGTTTCCCCTGCTGCCTCTGAGAAGGACACACAACACAACCCTAAAGGAGTTGGGTTTAAGTGTGGCAGGGATAACATGGCCATTGCAGCAGCGAGTGGCAGCCAGGCCGGCGGTGTGCGGTTGTGAAGCTGTTGGTTTTTCGTGCTCTAGCGAACAGCTGTTCACAGAAGAAAAGTGTTTTCGAAGCTGAAAGAAGAGAGAGAATTTCAATTCCTATTTATTGTTTGACCATGACTTGCGTAGCGTGGCGCCGTCTTGTGCTTGAAGCGCTCGGCTCTTGCTCCCTGTTCCAAACTTGGGGAGGTTTAAAATGGTCAAAAGGGGTGCTGCCCGGCTTCCAGGGCTCCTAAATTCTTATACAGCCAAGTAAAACGTATACATTTATTAGGCTTTGCTACCCGACGCTGTGACCGTGACAGCAGGTGCCACACGGCACCGACCCCACACACGAGAGGACCAGGTCGGCATCTTCCCAGCTTTGTGCCCACCCACCGGATTGCTGCTTTGGAGATAGAATTTTATCCTCTTTCTTCCAAGAGTTAAGCAGAGCTCACATTTTCTGTTGAAAACACGCCAGCAGCAGGGGGTTCTGTCCCGCGACTTTCTCTGCATTTTACATTACGCAGCCTGATCACCAGGCTCCGGGGGAGTTATCTCTTAATCTGGCTTTGCAGCCCAGTAAAACCTGCGTTGCTGGCAGGGATTCAGCAGCAGAGCTGAGGAGCGGCTCTGCCGGAATTGTTACCATCCCTGCTCTTAGGGCGTTCTCCTGCGAAAACCGATGTAGCGCGTTCCTGTTTTCTTCTGGGCTTGAAGGGCTTGAGTTTGCTTTCGTTCCCTAATTTCCTGCGTGGAGGATGATAGCACCTCCATCCCTTCTCTGGCTGAGATTTTATGGAAAGCTGTAGTAGTAATTGCGTGAAGGGCGTGGGAGTTGGACGGTGGGAGATGCGTAAGGAAGCCCTTAGTCTCTGGATCTCCTTTGGCTTAAGGTGTGTGGCTCAGCCTTGGTTCGGAGCTTGAGACAGGCGGGAAATGTGAGGGTCAAAACGCAGCGACACCCGTGGCCCTCCAGCAGCACCGAGCTGCTGTGGGAAAGAGGAGGTTTCCCAGTCCGTGGTTTGATTTAGGCATTGAAAATTCCACGTGTTGCCCTGAAATAGACGGCCCGTGTTCTGCTCCGTTGCACTGGGGGCTTTTATTTCCACTTGGCCCCAAGGAGCCCCACGGCTGAATCGGAGGCCTCGCCGTACCGAGCGGTGCGCACGTGTACGTGGGCCAGATCCCAGTGTGTGCAAGGCCCCGCTGTGTATGCACAGAGGCCTTCCCCTGCTCGTTTTGTGCCGGTGTTCTAAGGACCTGCACCGAAAGGGCTCCTGACGCATCAAGCACAATTTCCTTGGCAGGACAAGGTGAGATTTGGCCCCAAAATGTTGCCTTTGCAGTTGAGAATTACAGGTGGCACAGGCGTTGGCTGTGCTGTACTTCAGATGAGAAGTTACTGTGCTGGTTCCATCTACTTAAACCTCCTGGTTCTTTAAATAGGTGTCCTTGGCCAGCTTTTCTCACTCCGTTAATCCTGGCACAGATGAACCGGCATGAATATAAATGTTTATGGCAGTCTTCACAGCTGCATATGGAATATATCTGATTGTTTGCATATAGGCAGTGCTGTGGGTTTGTAATTTGATGCTCTATAAAGACTCTTAGATAATCTTTCTGAAAGGAGCTCTGTAAATGCCGATATAATTAGCTTTATGATTTTTTTAATTTATTTTTTTTTTTGGAAACAGATATCTTTTAATAAAGCACTGGAGCACAGAATAGCCGTTTCCTGCGATTTTCATTCGCGTAATATTTATAGCGCTGCAGAACAAATGAGCCGTTGAAAAGGGAGAAAAATTAATACCGTGGATGAACTTGCCTTGAGAGGAATTTGTGATAGAATTATAAATCTAACAAACTTCAGTAAACCAATTACAGCTCCTGCGGGATTTGTGGGTCATGAAAGCTCGATGGGATTTGGTGTGGGGCAGATGGTGGGGCTCTGCAGAACGCGTTCTGCGGTCGTGTTCCTTCGCACCGGGTCTCGGTGACCGAACCTGGAACACACACGAGCAGAACCGGCTGGGCTGTTTGGGATGTTCCTCCGCGCGAAGCGCGTTTCGGGTTTTTTTTGCCGCTGCGAATCTCTTCATGTGGAAGGCCGGTCTTTCTCGAGCGCTTGGTGGGGTGTTAGAATGGGCCTGCAAGTCACTGTCGTTGAGAGGCGGTCAGCGCTTCGTTAGAAATTCCCGTTTGCAGAGCCGTAGAGCAGCCAAATCTTTTACTCCAGGTTCAAAGGAGCTAAATCGAAATCACAAGAGCTAAGCCAGGAGCACTTTTCGATTCTCCCCCCTCGTTGAAATCAGTTTGACAACAGTTATTGATCTGCCACCTGCTTTTTCTGCCTTCTAGAGCAGCAAACTCTCTGCTTTTCAGGAAGACAGTAAAAATGTGGCATCAGGTCATAGATAAAATGATTCCTTATTTTGTCTCCTGTAACTCCAACATCCTCCCTATGCTATTTACATTGCTCTTTACATTGCACAACATACAAACAACTCTATGGTGGAAAGCTACAAGTAGTTTCACCTGCCTCAACTAAACTACGCAGTCTTAAAATCAGGAATATTTTGAACTGCTTTGTACAGTTACGGTCTTGCTTTTCACTAGAAATACGTTATGTTGGTAACTTTTAAGACTCGGTCCGACATTTCTTTCCTCAGTATTTCTCAACATCCAGCGTGAACCTCTCTCATTTCAGCGTACGCCTCTTGTCTCTCCTCCCGCCGCATCTGAGCCCCAGCACTCAGCGAGTTTTTTACTTCACCCATTCTTTAATTGTTCACCCATTCTTTAATTGTTCAGCCGTTTAGACCGTGCCATCCTTCCATGGAAAGAAAAAACGTTGTGGAAGACAGTGCTGAAAGTCTTGAGTAATTCAATGGCAAAGGCAGCTGCTGGCCCCTCATCCACGTTTTACTGCTTTACGATGCCTGTCATTTTATCTCAGTCAGGTTGGTCAGGCGTGATTTAGCTCTGGTAAATCCAGGCTGACTGATCCACATCACCTTCTTCTCCTTCGTGTGCCCAGAAGGCTGTTTTGGGAGGACTCGCTCCATAATTTCCAATGTCACAGAAGGTAATTTCGTATCACACATAATTTCGTGTCACAGAAGGTGTTTAAAATAGCTGGAAGGTGGAAGGTAGCTTTATGCAAGTATATATTTCCAAAGGGCTCAAGTGCAGAACCTGTTGTCTCCACAGGTGGCTGTGAGCAGAATGAGAGCTGGCCTGGCCAAGCTGGGTTTACCTTGTTTCCTTAGGACAGGCCCAACCCCGTGGAAAGGGTCAGTGAAGAACAAACCAAGCTCTAACGGGACCTTAGTTCCTGCTTTATACAAAAGCAGAATTTATTTCCCAGACATCTTATCCCTGGATGCGGAAAAATACCCCTCTAAGTTGGGCAATATTGCATTTTTATCATCTCTGTTGTGGGCTATGTGTAAATACACTTCTAGAAGACTTTGGCATGCTTATCAATTGATTGCAGGGAAAATCCTCTGGGAAATGATGACCCTGGGTGTGTTTTGAACATACTCGCTCGTGAGATACAGGAACCTCCCAGGAGGTAAGGAAATTAATGAGCACCTTTCGAGTCAATCATCGTTATTTTTGTCAGATTTTTCACGCTTCCAAAATAGCTTCCTTATGCCAAGCGCTCGAGTGTTGTAAACCAGAAGGTGAATTAGTTCCTTTTGATAAGGATCTGAGAAAATTTGAAGCTAACAACAATAACATGCTTGTAACATATTAAATATTTAATGGACGTGTCTGCGCTGAAGCAAGCAATGTTTTCTCTGGCTCTGCGGCAGCTTCTCTTGGATGGTCCTTGCTGCCTGCAGGGACTCTGTTGTAGTTGGGGAAAGCAAAATTCTGGCTCGAAAGACCCCATCCTGTGGTTTAATGGGAGCTGATCGTGGCGTTTCGAGGACGTGAGCGCCGAATAGTGTTACAGAAGTGTATGTTTGGGGGTTATGCTATGGACAGGTGTATCTCACAGCAAAGCTGAAGCTTATGAATAGATAGCAGAACAAAATATATTTACACAGCTACACTGGGAAGCAGTAATTACCCTGCCTTTTACTTTTTATTTTTTCCCAGTTCTTATTTATAGATGTTATTTTTTCCAGTTTTCAGTGTACAGATATCAGCAGTATTCTTGATCTCATAGGACGAGGAAAATTATCATTCTGATTAGGCTGAATTTATGGTTTTGTGAGTTTCTTTTGAAGGAAATTAAGATGGGAGCTCTTACTGGGAGAGTCTCATTGGTGAGTAGGGTTTGTCTATGGGAACCTGTAGCATCAGCTGTATATTTTAAGAACTGACGAAAAATTTTAGTCCCAGCGCAGGTTTTCAGGTAACCCATGTGCTCAGGTATTAGTTCATAGAGGTTACTTCACCATATTAACCTTTTGTCATGAGCTCCTATTTAGCCTTGCCCTGTACCCTGACAACAAATGCTGTTACTTTGAAAAAAATGCCACTTTTTTCATAATAAGGGCAACAATACAGTAGGAAATGGGCCTAGAACTTCTCAAGTTCTTTCACTTTGGCCACAAAAGCCTTTTAGGAGAGAACAGCGGCTTTTATTTCCAGACAAGTCGCATTTAGCTGGTGCCCACCCCTTGCCAAGAAGATCCAGAGCTCTGTCATAGCATTTTCTCCATTTCCCAGCAAGTTCAGCGGCTGCGCTGCCCTCGCTCAGGCTGCGATGTGCAGGCGCAGAAGTTGCTGTTTAAGCTAAGCCTAAATTCAGGCAGGCTTGACTCCTTACAGGTGTAGGCTCAGGAGGGGGTCGATGCTTGGTGTGAAATCCCACCTATTCTTATTAATCATTCAACTTTTAATACATTTCGTTAGACGCCTGAGCAGTCTCGCCTCATATGCATTGTGAGTCAGCGGAGCCAGTGCGGGTTTTTTTTTCTTTTTTCTTTTGCAAATGGGAGTTTTCGCTGCATGCCGTTTAAATTTAACGAAGATAAATAAAACACCGAAATCTTTTTTTTTTCCCAAAACATCCTCCCGTCTCCTCCTTTAGCCGGTGGCGTCGGGCACCTTTTCGTTTCGCGTACCGTAGCCTTAAGCGGCGGTGTCGCGTTTGGGAAGGGCTTTAAAGAGATTACTCCTGTCCTGGCGAATGAGCTCAAACGCAGGCTCAGCTGCTGCCTGCCCTGCCCGGGTGGGGGGGGACACGGGGGGCAGCACAGCGGCTCTGGGCTGCAGGCAGGAGCAGGCAGAGGGCAGGCAGGAGCAGGCAGCCCCTGTTCTCAGAGCCGCAGCAGCGGGATGCGGAGCAGCAGCAGCAGGCAGCGGGTGGTTTGGTGCCTGTCGCTCTGACGCGCCGAGGTGTTTGTGTCGCCGTTCCCGCTCCGTTGTTCGTCCCCATGCCGTCGGGATCGCGCTTGCTCCAGGTTGTACGGGGTTTGTTTTGGCGGGAGGGAGCGGCGAGCGGCGGTAGTGGGTTTACTCTGTGTTTTACTCTGTGTTTTACTCTGTGTTTTACTCTGGGTGTGTGTGTGGGGGGTGGAACTTGCTGCACAGCCCAAAGCGGCAAACTTGGAACTGCTACATCAAGCCGCGTTTTCTTCTTGTTTTGTGTTTCCCTTGGAATTAAAATCTCCCCCCCCCGAACTAGTAGTTTATTCATCTACTTAGAAAAATGTCACCGGGCACCGCTTGTTCCACCAGATTTAGAGTAGGGGGGGGAGTCAGTGAATAAAATAGTTTGTTTGCTTTGGGCAGAGTGCGCTTTGTGGGGCTGAGCTCTGTGTCTTTGATAGCAGCGTGGCTTCCCTGCCGTGAGACAGAAAACATCTGAACGCTTGCTTTTCAGCTGCTTGTTGCGAAGTCTACCTTCCTGCTCCTCTTCCTCAGAGGAACTTCTTTTAGAGAAGCGCTCCTAACAGCCTAACATGCCAAGCAGCATTTTGGGCTGATTTTTGCAGTTTTTAGAATTGAGGCTTAGTAAACTCATGGGCTTGTACGCGGCTAATTTGTTGATACGCCTCTCAACTCGGAGCAGCACTAATTGTTGTGTAGTACTGGCTGGTAGCCTCTCCTTCATCTCCTTCTTCTCATACCACAGGTAACCTTCAGTTTTTAAAAAGTCAGGTTCTTTGGTCATTCCTTGAATATCCTTTGTATTTAACTCTTCTTACTGCATAGCCTTTTTTTTTTTTTTTAACTGATTCCTTGTATGTTACTTTGACTCCTCGGTATTATTTTAGTAATTTCTGCTCTTGGATTTCCACATTTTCTTTGCCCAGTGTTTGTTGCAATACTGCTATCAGTCTTAAGGCACTGCTTTTGGTAAAAAAAAAATAAATAAATATGGTAAATTTTAGTGATTACTGTGTTCCATTTAACATGGAGAACTAGAAAGAAGTTTCTTATACTTTACATATTATTTGAAGACAAAATGGAGATGTGTGTGTGTATATTTGTACATAAGAAGCCTGTATTTGCAGTGCTGTATTGTTACAAGGGACAGCAGGGTCCCCTGTAAGGTTAAATCTAGGCCCACATTTCATTACTTTTTATAAAGCCAGCTGATAGGTGGAGCTGGAAAGCTAATAGTATAGGACACGTAGTAAATGATTAATGACATTAATGTATTGTGGACTTTTACAGGACTGAGCCTGGCTTTAGGGAGTTGAGACTTTGTGTATGAATTCCCAGTTGCTCTTATCTGAATATAACGATTGCTTTTGGTTTTCTTTTCGTGGGGAGGCAGAGGAATGGTTCAGCGGGGGTTATTTGATGCATTTTATCTACGGGTGTACTCGGGTTTCTGGAACACGATCCACATGGCTTGGCAGTTCCAACCCTATGAAATAGGAGCGCGATTAACTGAGCCGGCTGCTCGGCTTACGGCTGAAGTGCTGCTGTCCCAGCTGCTGGCCTGAGCAGGGAACTCTTCCCAATTGCTGTGTTTCACACCGTACCCTCGCAGAGCCGATACGCAGACCCTGAACAAGTCTGGGGCTCGGTATCTTCTTCATGGTGCTCTACTGGTCCTAAATCACCAGGTGGAATAATTGTATTGTCACCTCGTGTGCTCTTTGCTCAGGTGTAATAGGTTTGCCAGAAAGGCAGTCGCCTGTAAAATTGTGGTGCCAGGTTGTTAATGTTCTTTGGAAAGGTGGGGAGGGTTGCTAGAGACTTTTTAAATAATAATAATTTTTTAAAAACATACCTTTTTTTTTTTTCCTTGCTTTTCATGAGCTTACTGATTTACTACTCTATGGGATGATAGCATCTTTGTTGGGAACAGTATTGGGGTCTTTGCACTGAAGAAACATTTGCTCACAAATACTTTCAAATAACAATATGGATGAAATTGAAGTTCTTAAACTTAACAATAAAATTAAGTGACCATGCTGGATGCTGGTCTTTACTGTTGTATGTCTTCATATTGAAGAGATGGAGTGAGAATTGGTTCCATGTGTGCTGCAGGCTTTGGTTTGGGAAGTCTGCTTTTAAGTTTAATTTCTGCTTTTTAAATTGTGCACGTTAATAATATTTATCTGCGAATGCCCCCTATCCTCAAGCACTATGCTTAAAGCACTGTCCTCTAAGTTCATAGTTTAAAATACGTTATTAGGAGCTTCAGATTGGAAAAGCCCATCTGTATCTCCAGGGGTGGTTTTGCTGCTGCTGCCTCACTACCAACCCATCTCTGGGCACTTACCGACCTGCATAAAAAACCAAATGTGTGGCTGGGGTTTGGGGTTTATTTTTCCTGTTCCTGGAAATCTGGAGCTCCTGGCACTCAGATCCTTCTCTGATTTCCAAAGTGAGCTCATTTTGTGTGGGTTTTGGTGGTGGTTGTTGTGGTGGTGGTGGTTGGTTGTTTTTCTGTGTTTTTGCTGTCCTTTTTTGAGTAACTCTTATCTGAAATTAATCTTTCAACATGGGGATCAAAATGATGTATGGCGTTCATTTTCAGGCGTTACCAATGTTTTGCTGAGTGATAACACTGCTTTCTCATTTGAACGATCAGATTTGCCTTTTTACACCCAGGTCCCATTCATGGTTTATAATTCTGCTGTGATTAACTAAAACTCCCTGGTCATCCCCCTTTACATTTTACCCTGGGAGGCTCACAGCACAGCAGGAACCTTCTTGTTGTACCCCCTTCCTACGTGACCTTGGGTTGTCCCTTACTGAATTTTGCCCTGTTTCTGTTACCTCATTTCTTCAGAGCATCCAGTTATTTGACGTCCGCGTCCTCTCTTTCCACAGCTCTATCCTTGCGCTATTATGTATTGCCAACCTGTTCCTTGTCTTAGCTACAGAGTTATTAGGTGAAATGTTTAATAAGATCAGTTCCAAGACTGATTGTTAAGACCCTCTAATAATCCCTTAAGTTTTCGGGACTTCTGCTGTTGTCTCCCCTTGAACCAGCTGCTCACCCACTTCTCAATTCCTCTCCTAGTTGCAGCTTAACCACCAGTTTCCCATGTGACACCGCTGAATGCGCTGCTAAAATCCACATTAACGAGATCTACAGCATTTGGAGAATGTTATCTGATGAAGTAAGCTCTTAGGTTAGTCCGTCTCAGCCTAACTTGTGTTAAATCCAGAATACATTCGGTCACATTTGCCAGTGCTTTCATGTCTTCAGAAGGAGATTTGAAGGGAAGCGTGCTTTGGCGCCACTCAAGTGAGTTTTATAGGCTTGTAGAAAATCCTTCTCTTTAACTATGAATAATTTATTTCCTACCCTTTAATTGTATGCAGTGTCTTAGTTAAAAGAAATCTCATAGCGATGTTCGATTTTGTGTGTCTTATTTCAAAACTTTGGGTTTGGCTGTTCAGTGGCCCCTAACGTTTTTCTTTCGCTTTCTAGTAATTTCCTCTGTTGTTACCCTTACGTGTCTTACATTTTTTCTTCACCGTTCATCCCTTTCCTCTCACACCGTAATGCCCTTACTGAAAATAAGGTAAAAATTTCCTTTGGTTGTTAGATTATCCTTCCCCAAATACCCTTCTTGCTGCTCGAGAACACAAGTTGTTCTTTGCCTGATCCTTTCCTACTTGTAGCACTCAACAATTTTTTAATAACGCTATCAAAACCAGGAAAATACTGTGTGGACTTTCACGTCTTCCCGAGGTTCTGTTATACCAGTTCTCACTATTTTGGCTTTTCTTGGCCTCTTCATTGTGTCTGGTTTTAGGCTTTTTGAAAATCCCTATGTTTTCCGTATGGCAGCTTTCTCATGTTAGAGGTGGTTAACTGGTAGGTGTGAATTCACACAGAATAAAACTGCGAGTCTTTCTTCTTGAAGGTCTTTCTCTCCCTCATCCTGCCCTGAAATTCTGAGGGGTTTGAAGGTTTCTAGGCCTCCTTCGTATTCTGAGCTCCTGCTTCATGTGTCTGAGCTCCTCAATTCAGCTGATTTTTTTCGAGTTAGTTCCTTTAATTTATTTTTCAAAACAAATGCTGATCGCCCTTAATTACAAATCTGTTTTCTTTTGTTCTTCCGTCTTGTTTAATCAGCTTATTACCATTCAAATCCGGTTTTCTTTCTGTGAGTGAACTCTCTCAAAATCGAGTACGAATTAACCTTATTTCTTACAGATGTAAAGGTTATCGGCAGAATCAATCATGTCTGAGTGTATACATATTACACTGCTATTAGTATTCTTTGCTCTTTGTATTGGGGAAAATTAAATTCTCCAGTAGTGGCTCAGATTCTTTATAGTTCTTCTCTTAAGAACACTACAGCAATCTACATGTTGCTTCAAGGTTTACGGCATTACAGCAGTCAAATGCAATTTGACCGGATCAGCTCTTCCCAGGGTGGTTTTGATCAAAAGCAATATTGAAGTTTAACATATGGTGCTCTTCTGGCTTTATATCTCTGTCGCAAATAGAAAATCCTTTGGAGAATACCTTCTCTGCTCATGGCTGGAGAAATAAGAAGATCGAGTTAGCTGGTTGCACCAATGGCCCCTTTGGATTGTTACCCGGGCTCCAGGGATTTGTATGCAAAGAGTTATTTTCTACTTGCAGCACCCCAAGAGAACCAGGGGAGAACTCTGCCCAAAATTAGGCCGGGCATGGCAACAGCATCACTGTTTCCACCCTGGCGTTAACTATGGCTACTGCCCTTTGTTGTAATAAGCTGAATAATCCAAGTGTGGTTATTTCATGTGGATGTGGAATTGTTAGGATTCCTCATGAGGAACGCTGCCGATGCTTCTTTTTTTTTTTTCTGTACCATCTGTAGAGAATACATTTAAGATTTTTCCTCTCTTTCCACCACCATCGGGTGATCGCAAGTTGGATATACATCATCGCACTGGATTACAGTTACGATGAGGAGGTGCCAGAAAGCTAGCAGACGTAATCAAACATGAAGCTTCTCCTTCAAAATAATTCAGAACCTGATCTGAGTTCCGTACAAGGCAATATTTCTAAGATTCACATCTTTGCTTTAGTGCATCCAGGTGGCACGATTTTACATCCACGCATGTATGTGATGTGTGTGCCTATGTACATAGCAACTGCTGTCCGGACTCCACGTATGCAGGGGATGTGCTTCAGCGGTGGTTTTGGTGGTGCCCCCTTCGTTTTAGATCATTCCACTTTGCCGGGTGGACCTTCCCTCCCAGTGAGCTCAATTGTCACCAAGTTCGTGCCCAGATAGATAGTAACTGTTGGTTTGACAGCAACATATCTGCAAGGTTTCAGGGCGAAAATCCAGACCAAAATCCAGGCTCTGAAGAATAAAACATTTGTTTCACAATATAGAGAAGTAATCGTAAGCTCTGCTAAAGCATGGAATCTCTCTTAAAATTTTACAGCACTTTCTGTGTGACATTTGAGATGCCACAACACCTTTTCCGCGTCTGAAAAAATTACTATTGCTTGGTAGTACTTGGTAGAGAAAACTGGAGAAGTTGCTGCGCTCCCACCCTGAGCACAGCCATCATCACAGCTCCCACAGACCCAAATAAAACAGATGCCACTTGGCACAAGAGGGCAGAAGCTGGTGGTGGGATACAGAGCTGCTCTTGGCCCGTAAATTTGCGTCCTTGGTTCGTAAATAACCAACACTTATTTTAATTTGGCGATGTACTTTCGCGCTATATCCTTCCTTTAACAGTTTTGTAATGAGCTTCCAGCACACTTGATGCTTTGGGGACTCTGTTCTGGAAGTTCCCTGCTCAACCTACTGAGTGTTTGCTTTAGAAATAATCCGCATTGAGAATAAGTCTATATTCACCATCTCTTCTTAGTCTCAATGCAAATGCTGGCACTGCCAGCCCTCTGTTTTTCAGATCCAGTGGAATTTGCTCTAGCTCGGTACCCAGCGCCCTGCTGTGCTGGTGCAACAGAGACGTGAACACCCTCGTCTGCTTCTGCTGGACCAGTTTATCTTCTGAATAGCTCAGGTGGGCCCCGGGTTTGCTTCTGCAAGTGAATCTCTGTGCTGCACATACTGCTTGAAATGCAGCCGAAAGTCTGTGTGTGCTGGCTTGTCCCAAGCGTCCCCGTGAACAAGCAGAGGATGTACTTCTCCGGTAACCTCGACTCCTTTCCTTCTGGATGCTTCTGACTTACTAGAGTGTTGAACACACCATACACAATGCTGTCCTTAAAGGCAGGGAGCAGGATAAGAAATCATGGCCCCGTAACTTGAAATTTAATAGCTTAGAATCCCCCAGATTTCCCAGTATCAGCTGGGAAGTGGAGTCCACACGGCAGTTCATGGGAGAGACCCGGGTTCGCATCAGAGACCCGAGAATCCCAGAACATNGGAACCTCCTGTGTTCCAGTTTGCACCCATTGCCCCTTGTCCTGTCACTGATTGTCACCCAGAAGAGCCTGGCTCCATCCTCCTGACACTGCCCCTTTCCATATTGATCCCATCAATGAGGTCACCCCTCAGTCTCCTCTTCTCCAAGCTCCAGAGCCCCAGCTCCCTCAGCCTTTCCTCACACGGCAGATGCTCCGCTCCCTTCAGCATCTTGGTGGCTGCGCTGGACTCTCTGCAGCAGTTCCCTGCACCATGAACCATCCTTCAGATGGACCTGTTGCTTATCTGTCAGTGTAACTCTTTCCTTTTCCGTACTCACGTCGACGTAGCTCAGTGCAAAATACTTCCTTGTAGTATACCTTGGATCATTTCTTTCCTTGGGCAAAAATTTACGTACAACCCCTGAAAAACGTGACTTAACTTCAGCAGACTTGTGGGAAGGCAGAACTAGTGAGTAGTAGCAGTGCTGATGAAGCCTTTGGTTTCTTGTTCACCAGCATCTGGGCTGTCAGTAGATGCACGAGAAAATGAGACAAATTTGAGTGCCTGATGTGGGGGGGGAAGAAAGGTTTCTGTACTGACTATCTCATCACGCAACCTACATGATTGTTATGAAATGAACTGATGAGAGATATTACTTCTCCCACCATCATTAGGATGCAAGTGTTCTCTGAATGTGCCAGATGTTTGGCTTTCATTATCTGGAAGTTTCTTTCATTTCCAGCCCCAGTGAAAGGGAAGCCTGAGCACGTCCAGCGGAATTATAAACGGTTGCCTGTAGGAACGAAGACAGCCGCCTACTTAATGAGCTGCGTCGTGGTAATAGTGAGTCCAGCTAATGAATGCGTCCCCTGTTATTTCAGAGAGGTGGCCAGGTGACAGTTTTCTGATTCTGGATCACTGAATCCGTATGGATTATTTCTCTGAGAAAGGTATCCTTTTATTTTAATATTTGGAAGGCAGTTATTCAATGTCCTGTACTTTACAGTCAGACTTGTGAGTTATTCGGAACACCATTATATCCAAAGCTGGCTGAGGTTATGTCCTCTAAGTTGCTGGCAGTTAAAAAATGTATCTTCGCTACCAGTTTTTTGTATTTCTTTTGGAGAAATCCAATGAGCATTTTTTTCAAAGCACTATAATACCAAGTGCAGTGACACTTTTTGAACGCATTAGTTTGTGTAAGGGGAGGAGTTTCTGAACTAGAGGTTGTAACTGGCTAGTTAAGGCTTACACGTTCAATACTGCTCTGCCAAAGCCACGGGAGACTCTCTTGACTCTGTGTGATAAGGCAGTTGCTGTTACCAGAATATCCCCCAAATATTTGTCACATTACTGTACCGCTTTGGAATGTGTGTGTATATTTTTATTTCTAAGGATTGAATCAGTGGGTTTGGAGCGTTGAAAAGCGCTTGGATAGACAAAATATCCCTGCAGCGGGTGGAACAGGTTCGTTCTTTCCAATGAAGAAGAACTTGCTTTGCCTGGTCTTCTCTGAAAATACCGGGTTTTATTTGTTTGTAGTTCTTCAGCATTTAATGCTTGTCATAGCTGATCCGGAGCGATCTTTGCTGTCGCTCAAGTGTGATGTACAGCAGGGGTATATAAGAAGTTGCCACCATCACGTTGGCATCTCCGCCTGAGATTTCTCGCTGTGCTTTTCTACAACGGCAAAGGGAACTAAAAATTGACAGATCCATCTCTGCAGAAAGAAACTTGGGGAATCAGTGTCCCCATTCATCGCGTCTTTTAGGGAAAGACAGGGTGGAATTACTGCGGTGCTGCACCATTTCTCCCTGAATAACTGGAGGGAATTAACAGTATCTTGAAATATAACGTGGCAAAAAATGATGGGGCCTCCAGCAGTGTGAATGTAGAAATCTCATCCGTGCCTGTCTCATCAGTCAGAGCTTCTGGACTGTTCCGTGCGGAGTCCAAATCAGCTCCTCAGTGTCGCGGCCTGGCTTCATTAGGCAATATGACATTTTACTGCACTCCAGTGGTTTTTCATATTTCTGATCAGATGGGATGTGAAGCAGTGGATTGATGGAGGTCGCTCCGTTCCGTAGGTGACATTGCGAGTACTGGACACACATAGTTCATTTTCACGGACTCGGTGTGCTTGCTTTTCCATTAGTTACGACCTCAAATCCTTTTTGTCAGGAAGCTGCAACTTGAGAAAAGGATCCGGTGTTTCATATCCTTCCTATTTTCTTGAAGAGGAGCCGTGCAAGGATTTGGATTGAACAAAAGTAGCAGAACATGAAGGGAAATAGTGTGAAATGAATGAGAAAAATACAAGTCGTGCAACACATTATCCTTTTAATGCCATTTCTTTGAATGTGTTGACTGTGTTAATATGAGAAGTGGAAATGAAATTCCATGTTTAGTGTCTAATATGTACAATACATGCTTAAGTATTTACTCATCTGTGGGTAACTGAAAGAGGGGGTTTTTGTGCTTAAACAAGTTTGAAATACATCTGTGCTATTGATGCAAATCAACTGATTTCGAGTACTCTAGTGATTTCTAAGTATTAGAGTTAACACATTAGACATCTAACTTTTCAGAAATAGCAAATGTTTTGGAAAATATGGTGGCTTTCTACATATAAATTCATTTTCCTCTCTATATAGAGTGAACCTATGCAAAACATTTGGTTTCTGCGTTAAACACAAATAGCTTCTCTGGGAAATTAGGAAAAGTTATAAACCATTCCCTGTGTGATGAACCCACTGCTGGAATGTGTAGGAATAAATGAGTGTATGGGAAGGAAGAGCCAGTCAAATTGCAGTTTTTTCTTAGATGCCGTATGCCTGATATAATTTTCTGGATTACAGTTAATTGGTCATATTCATCATAAATATTTTATAGATGAAATGTAGAAAAGGTGGTACTTTAGCAAGGTTTTGAGAGGCCAACTAAATTTCAAAACAAACCCCAGCTTTCTTCTCCTAACGGGAATAGTAAGAATATTTCATAAGTAATTGTAGAGAAGGCATGCAGGTTATTTTTGCTCAGATGTTTTACATTAACCTAAGTTGTCATCATACTACTTATTATTGATTTAAAATTACGTCTTATAATATGTACCTTGCAGTGTAACGTCTTCTGTGATAAGTACTCCAGCAAGCCTGTTACTTATTGCTGGAATTTTGTGAGGGTTTGGGGCAGTGGGACAGTTTGGGGACAGTTTGGGACAAGTGACCGGCCCCGGCAGTGTTTCAAAGCTGTTACACTGCTGGCAATCAATCCTTGGACTTACTGTAGTCGTGCAATAAAGTCGCTTTTTAGGACTGCAGCTATTGATGTTTTGTCTGAGGCAGACAAGCCGAGTGAAGGAGAAGAATCACGCTCATCCAGGGCAGGTGCCACTACACAGGTCTTGGTTTTTTAGGAGTCCTGCGCAGTTGTTTTCAATGTCAGTAAATCAGAAATTTGCTGAGAAGCAGGGAACTCCAGGTTGCCAGTCCCAAAGTTTTATAGAGCCTCTGGCCTTTTAACACAAAACCGCAATCTTTCGCTTCGAAAACACAGGTTTTCTCAGTCTTTATGGCATTAGGCGTATCTTAATGGCTTCTGTGTCCTAGCACATTGGCTTGTCTCATCCAAACTCGGAGTGTTGCTAATGGAACTCACGATACGACTCTTCCTCTTGCATCTCAGCATTTTGATACTTCGCTGCTGTTTCTTTTTGGCTTAGTAAGGTCAAATCATCCTTCCAGCCTGCCTGTTCGGGTGGGATGGGAAAACGGCACTAGCTGGAAATCGGGCTTGGAGATGGAAGAGCTTTTCCTAAATGTGAGGAAGATAAATCAGTGCTTTGCAAAAACAGCTTTTCAAGCCAATTTACAATACTTTAATGGTATCCATGTGTTAGAAACGCACAGACCGTGTGCTGTTAGCTCTGACTAACTGGTGTTTCTCGATGGAGGAATGTTCCAGTTTCGCGTTCTTGTTTCTCTGTTTTTATAGGGAAGAGGAATGTCTACACTGGCTGTAAATGACAAGCTTAATCCATCTGAGTATGCCATATATCTAATTACAATCGGAGATTATTAGGTTTTTAGGTAATCCTTTAAATTAGATCAGAAACAATTTTGTCTTACAGCTGATGGTTCCTTTCAAACAGAGTTTTGTTTCCTTGTCTAGAAAAAATGAGGTGTTCTGTAGTCTCGTGTCCTGCTTTCAGACATTCCCATTGCAATTTCATGCCCTGTAGCTTCTGAGAAACTTTGATGTGTATTTTTCAGGCAGCGTGAGTTGTTCAAAGCACTGTGTTGCGTATATACATGAAGTCGCCGAGTAAATCTTCTACAGGGATGTTGCCAAGTGGCTTTGTGAGTTCCAGTGGAAGAAGCAGGCTGTTAAAGCCTTGTCATATACCTGTTTATACAGCAATCTGCTCTGGGCGCTGGGTTAGTGACAGTCCCACCTCTGGCTTTCTGCACGTGAGTCGGCCGCATTCATAATAACGCAATAATTCCAGCTCAGAAGCTCCTTCCTTTGGTTGCTTCAACTCAAATTTACGTTTAACACCATTTTTTATTTTAATTTCCAAAAACGAGCGCTGTGTATCACAGCTGCTGATCACATACCGTGCCTGCCGTTGTGAATCCTCCCCCTGGGTAAGGATGCACTCACCTTCCCCTTAATTGCAATTAGTATTCAAATAAGACCACGAGAAGCCGCGGTTCCCCCTGCTCTGCACGCTCGGGTCAGAGAAGTAGGCTCGCTTCTCCTTGCGTGTGTCTCAGACAGTGGGCTTTGCATTTAAAAGGAAAAAAATGAAGGGAAATAAAGCCTGCAAACGCTTTGCTGTTGCTAGACTGTTTTCTTTTTGAAATGAGAAACCTTGCACGTCTTTCAGATCTTTTACCCAACCTGAAATGGCACATTTTTGTGTGTTCTGGTTTGGTTTGGGCTTTTGGTTTTGGTTTTGGTTTTTTTTGGTGGGTTGTTTTGTGGGGTTGATGCTAAATATGACACGGGTATTTCACTAAATCCTGTTTTGTCAGGTAGGAATATTTGGTGAAGATGGGAGGGCACAGAAACGTGTTTATTTGTGGGTTTCTGAGGCCACCGATCGGTCAGATACCTCCTAATTTTGGACCGGCTGCTTGAAGATCTCTTTTCATGAGGGATGAACCATATTGTAAGGCATGGCCGCAGTAGGTGGTTTGGAAATTCTGCAGTTCTCTTGTCCATGGCGTCGCTTTGTAGCCTGTCACAAGCACAATATTTGCAAAAGTGGTTGATGCAACCGAGCTCCTTTCCTATTTCAGACATTTCTGGCTGCTGAGAGTGACACAGGGGACGCCTCTGTGCGGACACACAGTGTTTTCATTGCCCGGGGCTATTTTATTTTGTGATTCTGTATATTCCCTGCGAAAACAACTTTGCAGAGGGTGATTCCTGAAAACAGGCGAAAGTCTTAAAGCTTCACCAGATGTATCAGATGCGGTGGGATGGTGCAGCGCTGAGCTCCAGGTGCTGTGGGCTCCTTCTGGGCCGATCATTGGGGTTGTTGCTGCCAAGTGCTTTGGAGCTGTAACGAGACAAATGATTCTAATGCCATTAATTTTGCTCCTGATATTGCCTTTGCGAAATATCAGGGTTGCTTTGACTGCATTCCCTCATCACGACCGTCTGATGCTGATGTGAATTGTCTTAGAGACCGTCAGACTTTATCGTAAAGTGTCACATTTGATTTTTCTCAGCTGATCCAGCCCTAAGCCTCTGTCGATCATCACCAGTACGTGGTGATACAGTCGCATTTACCTTTGATTCTCTACAAATCTGCTAGTTAATTGTGGGGTTTTAAAACTTTCCCTTTTTGGAGGCTTTTTTTAAATTGCAGTTGTTTAATAGGCTGCTGTTGTCTTAGGTACTGATGTGGAAAACCTGTCTTAAAGCCCAGCTTTGCCATGTGAGTGACAGCGACGTCAATTTATGACTCTTCCTAGGAAGACTAGAGCATGACATGGGCAACGTTGCTTATCAGTTGTTCCAGAAATTAATGAAGGCTTAAACTTTTCTCATTCTTCATATATTGCATGTAATAATCCCATTAATTCTCAAACGCTAGAAAGAAACAAATTCCAGGTTTTCAAGATTGATAGTTTTGGCGTTTACAGTCTGCAAACACTGCTTTGTGTTTTTTGCAGGATTTTTAACCTCTGGGAAACTCAACAATTCTAAGTCATGCACTGACAAATGCAAAATAAACCCCAAATTGCCCGAGGGTTCCGGTAAGGACTTTTTTTTATGCTTTTCTCTGGTTTCTGAGCTCTAAAGGTCCACCAGCTGCTTCTAAGCCTTTCTTACACTTCGTGACTCAGAAACACCAATAAAGCAAATGCCGACATTTTAATCGAAGTCTAAACGTTCCAGAGCTCATTCTTGTAGAGAATGGACCTGATTTCCATGCAAACCTCAGCAGCAGTTAGCTAAGAAAATCAGAAGCTGCCGCGTGGGTATTATGTAGGCGTATTTGGGAAATCCAAATAAAGTGGGATAATAATGCGGGAGCTTTACTGGCAGAATTCATCCGTTGGCAATGTTTTCCAGTGTGATTGGGGCCAGAAATGCACAGCAGAGCCAAACAGGCAACACTTGGGGTTTTTGTTGCCCTTTGTCATAGTGATTATCTTGTCTCCTTGATGTAAAACCAACAAGATGCTTTAAAACACTTTGGGGACAAGCCAGAGAGGGTGAATTTAGAGGTGCAGTTGCCCTCCATGACTTTTAATGTTGCTGAAGCAGCCTCAAAGTTTTGCATTTCACACACATCCCTCCGTGGTTTTGGGACAGATGATTTGTCTGTTGGGTTGGTTTTTTTTGTCTGCTGATAGTTGATTCTTCTGCTTTCTAATCAAATTTTCTTGGTCAGTTTCTACAGTATTTTTTTTTTAACTGGCATAATTTATAACAAAACCCAAACAAAAAAAATACCCCAAAACCATATTTCATGCTATTAATACAAGCGCAGTTGTCTCTCAGCCCCGTTAAATGGAATGCACATGGAAGTTTTGTGATCCCCTTGCAGCAAACGCAGCCTTTAAAATTATTCTAGCACGTAGTAGTCGGGCTTTTGTAGAGAAATGTGAAGGTGATAGAACAGCCTAGCTTAATTTGCATTTAGGATTTATTAATGTTGTTTAAGAAACTGGTTATAAAACAAATAGCAAACCTTTTTCAGTCTCTCCCCCTGAAATAGTATAGCACAGACTTGCAAGCAGTATGAACTCAACTTTTAATGAGCAAAATGAGGTTGTTTCCAAACTCTCTACTTCAATTGTAAGCATGTCGTAACTTTTTTAATCGGAGAAGTGCAGGAGGAAATAAAAGATACCTTTTCTTCAGTCGTTAATGTGCCTATCTTGCGTGGCTATTGTGAAATTTGGGTACTGGAGCAGATTTGGGGATGTTACTTTACAGAGCACTTGTACAAACAATGTATAAAAATTAAGAGATAAATTAAAGTCGGTCTTTGCTGCTGTTTCTGCTTACAGTTTAGTTAATTAAGGGAAAGAAAAAAAAAAGGTTTCTAGCCAAATTGCTGCATCCTATGGAATGTATTTTCTCCAATCTTAGCTCATATTTAACGTAAGGATTTGTCCTGGTTTATTGTCGCCTTGCATTAAACCTTGACAGGGTTTTTTTTCCCATATTGGAGGGAGAAAGGTGCAGCTTTGGTGCTGCGATAGTGACAGCTCACAGCTTTTTCTGAGGCCTTGAAGCGATCTCTGCTGTTTGGAGCAAGTGGGGAAGAGGCGCATTTGAAACAGCTGGTTTGTCTGTGGGTTTTCCCCACGGGTACCTGCCAATATCCCGCGTTTGAACCTTTTGCTTATAAGAAAATGATCCCACAAGTTCTCTCACTCCTGTTCTGATGTTTTGTCCCACCCTGCTGGAGACAGAGAGGTGTACGAAGAAAGGCAAGCGGGACAGGCATTGAGTGGTAATTAACAATTTGTCTTCTTGTGCTAAGTTGCTGGTTTCTGTATTAAAAGCTCCGTAAGGTTTTTAATTTTTGCGTCTGTCGTAATGTTCACTGAATGTAAATCAAGTTGTAGAAACGCCAAACTCTTTGGAAATGAAATAGCAGCACAAACGCCCCTGTGCAACCTGCACGTGTATAAACTACCCCAAAGTACGGCAGCGTAATTCAGCAATATAGTTCTGAAGTATTCCCAAAGAACACTGCGGGAGACGGTTGGAAATGTGGGTTTATTGAAGGAGAGAGTTGCAGGAATTTGTGTAGGTAATTCAGTGAGCCTTGGACAAAAGGTGATGAACTCATAACAAAATGCAACTAACCAGTATGACTAGCAAGAGATGACGAACTAAGAGCAGAAAAAAATGTAGATACATTGGTCTAAAATACTGTATGTTCTGAAGGAGATGCAATGTATTCAGTAGAACACGTTGTTCCGAGCACAGGGCCCTGTGCAGGGAGGTCGTGGGCAGCTGGGCTGGGTTGTGCGTTGCAATTTTCATTGGAAAGTGAAAAAATACGTGGCTACTTTTACATTGTACCGTCTGCTGGTTGCTCATCGTTTACCAAAAGTTTAATCTGTCTTCTAAGCAGACTCAATACCTGGTCTTGAGTAGTTGATACACCTTGTGTTATTTTCAGGTATCGTAAAGGTTGGCCTACAGCTGACATGCTCATTAAAAATAGAATAGATAGTTCGGAATTAATATTCTGATTGTGAACAGAGCTTTATTCTGCTCTTGTGGGCTTGTTAAGTGTGTGTATGTTCACCTTTATTTCTCCAAACAGCAACCGTGTTTATACTTTCCATTTTTCATGCACGAATTACTGCTTTGTTCTAGCCTGACTTTATTAGGCGTATTAACAAGAAAACAGTTTTGAGAAGGGCATGAAATGTATTGAACTGATTTATTTGTCCCGTTCTTCTAGACTGCGTTTTAAGGTATTGTCTGGATTGAATGTTGTTAACAATAACCTGTTCTCCGCTGTCCCCATCTTCGTTCCCATTCGGATGGTGTGGAACTTTGGGCCCCAAAGGGGCCAAAGGAAGAGCAGGCAGCTCTGACAACATCGCTTTTGCTTCTGCTTATGGGACATCGCTGGGGAGCTGCGCTGTAGGCTGGACAGCCTGAAAACCCTGCTTTTAGACACCCGCGATTGCTTGTGCGTGCCCAGCACTGTCCCGTAAGCACACGGAGGTTTCGTAGTGCCGCTCTTCTGTCCCGTTTCTCTGAAGCCAAGGTGCGCCGTAGGGCCTTAAGAGATGCTGCTTCCAGGCACGATTTTTTGCGGGATGTTTTGGAGGCTTTGCCTCTTTTCAGGCGGCCTCATGGTTGATCTGAAATGGTGGCATTTGGGAGCTTAAAGGCTGCTGGATGGACTTGGGGATACCGCCGCACGCATCCATCGTTCTGGGGAAGGTCGGTAATCAACAGCAAGCGCAGGAAAGCGTGGGGTGATGGCTGTTTACGTGGCACTTCTGGGGACAAGGAGGGGAAGACTTGAAAGTGTCCTTCTTCGTTGACTGTGTCCTCCTTCATTGGCTGTGATGTGACACGCTTTGCTTGCTGTTGGGATTTGCTTCTTCCTTTGGGTGCGCTGAACTGCTCCTTAAATCTGTGGCCTGTGTGTTCTTATCCCAGCCAGAACTTTCTGAGGTGGCTCCTATAGCTTGAGCAGCTCCACAGCAACACACCTTCCCTCGCTAACGCCTCACACAAGTTGGTTTATGCCTTTTGTTTTGCTTGCGACACTTGTTACTCCCTTGGGCGCCTCAGCAGTTTAAGATTTCTCTGTTTTTTTTTCCCTGCCACCGATTTGGAAATGGAATATTAAATATGCCCGCTTTTAGGTTTGGGACGAAATTGTGCGCTGAAAGACTGCTCTGTAATGAGATACATTGGGACTTGTGTGAGGATCTAAGTGGGATGTGAAAACCAGGAGTGTGCGGATTGGATGTGAGTGTGCGTTCATCCTTACCCCCTCCACCATTCTCACAAAACATTACTATTATCTTCGAGAAATAAGATAATTTGCCTAAAATAACAAAAGAAAAAGAAAAAACCTTCAAAAACAGTTACTTTAATCAGCGGGTTGGGCTATTCTGGTTTTACCGAGAACACGTTGTGGAAAGGAAATACCCGTATAGTAGTTGTCCCCGATTTTGTTTTGCATCAACCTAATTGGATCTGCTGATTTAGATCCCGTGCAACTAAGCTAAGGTAATAATAGCTGGAATGCCAACTGTATAGCATCGCCAGCTAGGGTTTGTTGTTTGGATCTGCTTTCCTCTGGAAACAAGGCCCTGCTCTAGAAAAGAACTGAAATACTGCTTTGGGGTTGATTGTGGGTTTTTTTAAATTCAGCTTAGATTTGTGATTTTTGTGGTGGTGTTTGGGTTTTTTGTTTGTTTTTAGCAGTTTTAATGGCGTACTCTTCCAAATATTGCCTCGTAGCTGCAATGTAAAGAACACTGAAAACTAGTGTTTCTGCTTATGTGCTTGGAAGTGGGTTCCATGTTTGGTTAGGGCTGTTCAGGAAGTGTTAAGGTACAGATAATTTTATTTCATAAGCCTCCAGTATTAGGGAAACCTTTGAAGTGGATGTTCCTTCTACCGGTAGAAATGGCTGTATCGCTTCCCTCTTACCATAGATTAATTTGGCCACTTTTCAGGATTTGTGTTGCTTCACTTCTACAGCATTGATCGTCGTCTATTTTCAGTACAGTTGCTCAGGCTGTGGGTTGGTGTTTTTTTTTGTAATTATACCGTTCTCTTGATGTTTTTTCCAGCTATCTTAATTTGCCTATCAGTATTTCTTCTTTCCCTCGAGTTGCGTCTCTGCTTGAATTCCTCGTGCAGAGTATCCGCCTGGCCACACGTTTGTGTTCCCTCGCTTACCTCTTACTGGACGCTTCCCGCTTCGCGTCTTGGCCTGAAGATGTTTTATGGGTCATCCCATAATTGTCCTTGGTCATGTGGATCTGTCTCCCCTTGATCCAAAAAGCTTAAGGCTCTTGGGAACTTTTCCGATAAAGGCAATTTTGGGGAGAAAGTTAAAAAAAAAAAGGGGGGGGGGGAGAAGAAAATGTATGATGATTATTTTAATTATTTTTAGGAACACACCGTCCCTTGAAAAAGCAGCAGTCCACCAACGCAGGAGTTTGTGCATTAACCTCAGATTAATCCACATTCCTTTACCATGTTAGGTATCGGTAACAAGAGGAACGATTGTATTTTTGAGCATACCTGATGTTGTGCACTGCACAAAGGAAGGAGCAGAGACGGCTAAGTCCGAACTTTTATTCGTTTTCATAAAAGAAAATGTACAACCCGCACTCCGAAGAGATGTTCTTGAGGGCTTGTTTGCTGTTTCTGTAGAGAATATACAAATTAACCAGTGATAGTGCTTGAAGTCCGTAGTATGGAGACCTTGGCCAGGCCTGATCCTTCTTGCTGTTCATCAAAATCACATCCCTGCCTGGAGAACAATGGTTTGGGTATGAAATGGATTTTTCCTTGTGGAAGGGGATAAGATCTGTTCCTCTTTCATATCCCCGTTCATGGCTTGTTGTGAGCGCACGGAGCAGATGTGAGTGCGTACTTCACATTTAATTAGAAAGCCCAGAACATCAGCTGCTTTGTATTTTGCTTTTTCAGTTAATGTGTTGTGATATATTACGTGTAGTGGTACTTGCAAATAAAGCGAGGAAGAATTCATGCCATTGAAGATCTTTTTTGCAGATGGGGAAAACTCAACTAGCCTAAACAGAATAAGTTTGAGAGCTATGATTATTTAGTTACAAGAGCTCTTCAAATATAGACTATCATCTAAACATCTAAAATCCACTAACATTTGCTGCCACGAGAATGGTTTTTTCTTTGAGTTTTGTTGGTCAAAAATGCCATATGAATAGCCTCATCTCCGAAGGATTATTAGTGAAGATACGAGAACATTTGTGACCTGAAAAATAGTGTCATTGTCACACCTTTGAAGTGCAAAACATACTGTTTACAATTAATATATAAGTGTAGTTTTGTTGCCAAGAATCCGTCTCTCCCTCACAAAAAAAATAGATGTATTACTTTTGGTGGTTTTACTTTCCTCGCGGCCTTTGGGTTTGATTTGGTGTGTATTTGGCTGTTATATTCATAAACTGCTTAACTAGAAATGCATTCGGAGACCTTCAAGTCCCTGAGCCGTGTGTGATGGTGGTGGTTTCTTTACACTTGTGACTCAGATATATTTTGTGATTGTGATCCAGGTTTTCCTTTCCCAGATATTCCTTCTCTTCCTCAGGACTCCCCCACCTTGGTGCAGAGTTTACCCCCTATAATAGGACTGTGTGATTTCCGTATCCCCAGGGCAATGGAATCCAGATTCACCCACTTGACTAGAAGGTTTAACAAGGAAAATTGTGTTTATTCCACAAGGTGAGGAGGTACGTGACTGATCGCGAAGGTACAAAACACAAATTGAGAGAACACGACCTTATGAAATGCCTGACCTTCAACTCTGTTGTGTTTCACCCGTCACTGTGGATTTCTTAGTGTCGTGTTTTGTGTGTGGAAACCCAGAAAATAGCCTGTGTTCAATGCAGGCCCCTGGATACTCTGAATTGTCCCCTTTTCCTGAAAAGAAAGCTTTTATGGTTTTTCCCCCTTTTAAGCATCCAGCTTTTGGGTTGATGTGGAATGTGACTGAGAGACATACGTTTTCTTTCTGTTTTTTCCTCTGGTGTTGTGCTTTGAGGTGCAGAATTAAAACACACGGGATGTTCTCCCTCTCTTGGGAGCTCCTTGGAATGCGTCTTGCAATTCTTTGTATATTTGGGCTAAAACTGGGTTGTGGTAGCAGACATGTACAGTTCATTGTGATTAATCACGTAGGCTGACCTGGTTTTGATGAGCCCCATGGACACAGATTTTTTGTGATGAAGTATTTGTACCTGGAGCCTGATGGAGCAAGCAACTTGTGCATGTCAGTAGTCACTAAATACACGGTAATAGTGTGTTAGGTGTAATATATAAAGAAAACTAGGAGTCGAGCAGCGTATTCCAACCGCTGAGAGGATGGTTCCCTGTTCTTGTCTCTCTATCTGTCACAGGTTTGTGTGGGGTTTGTTTTTTGGGCTCCTCTATTTTGCTGTAGCTGGTCAGAAGATAAGTTCTGTGTTTGTGGATGGAGAGGTGTCTCCTGCGTTCCTTCAAAGCGCTGGCGGGAGACGAATAAACTAATAGTTCGTTTTGGTGATCTAAAGCTTTGATGCCGAGGAGATAGTAGCATCTTGGAACGGCTTCACTGTAGATCCTGTATTAACGTACAACAGAGCCAGCAGTTTATTTTAAACTCGTATTACTATGAGGCAGGTACTGCTGAAAACTGTGCGTTGGTTTTCTGCCCCTTACCCCTCCCACAAATTAACCTTAACCATGTTATTTCTGTTAATTCCTGGAGCGTAATTACTAAAGAGCTGAATTCTGGTGGCTGTTACAGTCCCTGTTGGTAACCTCTAATGGGAGTCAGGGGGAACCTGGCTCTTATCATGGCAGGTAAGAATCGCTGATTGCCTCTAATTTATCCGCTTGGGCCGGTTTAGAGCAGCTCTGGTGGCAACGTCTGAACTGTTTCAGGGTTTGTTAAATGTCCTCCAGGTGAAGTTATACTGGAAAATTCAAATAATTAGGAAGATTGAGTGCTGTTTGCCAAACTCACCGTCAGTCTGTTGAGATGAGGAGAAGCTGGAAATGGGGCCATCTGAATTGGGTCGTTAGTGCATGTGGAAAGGCTGAAGAACCAGGTGGAGCAGGCAAGTTGTATGTTGGAAACTCTCTCTTTGTATACCTGTGACTTTCGCACTCTTGTAGCCCTTCGATAGGGCCTCTGAAGTTTAAAACTGAGATGACCCGTTGCCTTTTGCCGGGGTTTTGGTTCTTACATTATGAGGGTACATTGGGCATCTCTGGGTGAAGCAGCTTGTAAACTCCGAACAGGAAAACCAGAACCTGCTGCTGTTTAAAACCATGGAGCAGAGTAGCAAATAAAAAAAATGCAGATATATTTCCTAGACTACAGTAAATTCTGATGCCAATACTTCTAGTAAAAACAGATGTATTAAAAATTAATTATTTTTATTTGGAAACTGTTTTTATGGGTAGAGGGCCTTTAATCTTGCAGTCAAATATGTAAGAAAATAAAACGGCTGGAATTCAAAATTGTTAAAGTTCAAATAGTAAACAAGCTGTAAATATTTTACTGGAGGTGATCAACCCTTGAAGTAAATTAGCAAGGGATGTTATAAATTTCCCGTTGCTTTGAAACTATTCCCAAGTAGAAACGTTTTTAAGCCCCCTCCTGCTGGAGCCAAAACCGGTTGGGGTTGTAGCACCGCTCAGCTGATCTCAAAAAGGGGTATCAAATGGAAGAATTTTGACGATTCTTGAAGGCTGTTCATAAATACAGTATTACAAATACCTATCTAAAGTCATACAGTCTTCAGCTACCAGTGGATTGTTCCTCTTACGCTTATTTAAAAAGACGATTGTAGGATTCATCTGAATCTTCAGTGGAAGAATTGGACCGTCTTGATGTAACTAAATCACAACTTGAAAACAGTGCAGAAGGTTGTTTTCCTTGTGGAATTTACCTTAATATACCTCTAGTTCTGGAAGATGGTGGAAGGCTCTAAGTAATACCAGCCTTGCTATCTTAATGCTCTAATACAAAACCACAACAATTCTCTTTGATATCTGCAGGTGACTGTTGGTTGCAAACCATGAAATTTGTAATTGGAACCTCATTAGTATTTGGGAAGTTATCACTGCATGTAAAAAGTTAAAATAGAAGCCTCTTTGCTTTCAGTTTGTTAATGTTCTGAGAAGACTGAGGCCTGTGTTGTACTACAAAGCACTCAGCTCCGCACATTGAAACCTGAACTGCAACAGAACCTGCGGAATAAGCTTTTTGAAGGGAGTGTAAAGGAGTCATTTGGCATTTTTCTTCTTTGCCCACATTTTATTTTTGTGTGAGGTTTGCTTGGCTGTTTTCCCGTGTGTACTCGTGTCTGAAGCACCACCGGGATTCCAAGGAAAATGGATGGATTTGGCTGCCTTGTGACACCCTGTTCTGCAGGTTTTTTCGCCACTGGACGGTTTAATATCCGCTGAATGTTACAGAGCGTGGCCAAGAAGGGCGGTGTGATCCATTCCTGGGAAAGGAGCTGCTCACACCGTTGCAAATATGATTACCACCAATAATTATGATGAAAATAAGCAAAGCCATATCTGCTGAGTATCCAGCCTTTCCTGCCAGGTCCTTCTGAATTGCCGCTGTTTGGAAAGAGCTATAACAACCATGCAAAGATCTGACTTTTCGCAGGTAATCATCTTGGAGCGTGACAGTTGCCATCTCGATTTTCTTATCTTTGAAGCTGGAGAGAAACGTGTCTAAATAGTTGACTTTTCCACTGCTCTTGGAATGAGTCATGGCCTGATTTCAAGGTGGAATGGTTAGAAGCGGGGTGTTTAATTTTGTGAATCGTTTCTGGGGGCAGCGGCGTAACTTTAGGCAGCTCCCTGGCCTTTGGCCACTTGGTTACTCGTTGGGAAGATGCAAGAGCAACCTGCACCGGGTCGCTGGCCTGGCCCGTTGGGTGCCGGGTGTTGGAAGGATCATGGTTCTTTCGCACACTCTTGGAGCTCTGCGAGGAGAGGACCTCTCATGTTTTCGCTACCTGCTCATCGGTGCAACCTGTTCTAAATGTAGGCAGAGGGAGGGAGGAGGAAAAAGGGCAAAATCGAACGTGCTTAAAAAGGTGAAGTGCTGACTGTAGCTATGGAAAAAGTGTTGTGTGGGGAATGCGAAAGGAATCTGATGGTGAGAAGGACTTGCGAAAGGGCAGGATAGTTCTTCAGGAACTACTGGCTGTTGATATTGAATTGATAAGATCAATTGCTGTTGACTAGTAGGAGCTCTGAATCCTAATTGCTTATGACTAGTTTGGAGAAGTTACTTGTAAATGCATAGTGGGAAATAACTGTGAATAAAGCAGAGGGATGCTTGTTTCAGCTTCTTTCGGGTCATTCAGTGTCTGTTTACCTCGGAGACAGATTTGCAAGTAAAGAACTGGAGTGGTTTGTTCACCTTCCAGCTGTACCTGTCGTTTAGTGAATGCCTGGGTGTAGTTCTGGTGTTATTAATTGAGCCTGAAAGTCACCTTTGAAATCCCTAGCAATTTGGAGCTGCAGAAATGTGTGTTTCCAACTCAAGATGAATAATGTTACTCTGAGTTGCTTATTGTCGCTACTCTGAGTTTTTTTCATAACCATAGATTACACAAGCCAGCAAATCCTCTCTTGTATTTGCCCCTCAACTTTGTCGAGCAAGATGATTCCACTGTTGCAAGCCTGCGGTGTTTTACCAGCACGTGGTGTCGGCGAGCACTGCGAGATCCTTTAGTCTCCATGGTTTCTGGGAGAGAAGGAGAGAGCCGCTGGGTGTTTGAGCACCTTTTTTGGACACCTCCCTTGTTCTGGCTCTGTGTGTCCGCAGAGATTCAAAGCAGCATCACTGAGGACAAAGTCAGTGAGATACATTTTCTTAATTGGTTCAGATGATTCAGCCTGGAACATGAATCAGACTGGACAGTGATCTGGATGTTCCTAGAGTAGCAAGAGCCAAGTAATTTGAGTTTGCCCCAGAGGCTAAACTGATGTACGGATCAAGTTCAATTAAGGGTGGGTTTTTTTTGACGCTCCAGCTATTCATTTTTTCTTGTTCTGACAGTTTTATTTTCTGTATGCCCCAAATGTGTACACATACACAGGCACGTCGCAAGAAGGGCCACAAATGCAATTGCAAAGAGCAAGTTTTGTTTTGGTTACCTCTCTACCGGGGGATCTCCGAAGTAGCTCCCNCGTATTTACGTTTAACTGAACTCCTCACCAATCTTGCGCTACATTCCCATACACCCAAGGTCCGCTGCCCTGGACCACTTCAGCATCCTGGCAGCACCTGGTTGACACAGTCTTTGTATACAAGTGTGTATGGATGGACCATTTCCTTTAGGAAATGGTGTCCCTGTCCCCCTGAAAGCTGCTTAGTAACAACCACTGCGGATCTGAACTTACCTCGAGTTTTTGGGGATAAGAGCTTTCATACCTTGTTTGCCATAGCGTGTTTCAGGCTGTGTTTGTGTCGCTTGGTGTCCATCAGTTGCAAACCCAGGCACACTGACTCTGAAATAAAACCTTTTTAATCGTCTTGAAAAGCCTTTTAAATCATCTTGAAAAGCCTTTTTAGCCATCTTGAATCNTACACATACACAGGCACGTCGCAAGAAGGGCCACAAATGCATTGCAAAGAGCAAGTTTTATTTTGGTTACCTCTCTACCGGGGGATCTCCGAAGTAGCTCCCAAGCTCCCATGCAGAGGGAACAAGTGGGGACGCAGGCGCTGGTAAGTTCAGCCCTGCTGGAAAATCACTGGTTCTGCTGAGCTCGCCTGTATTTCAAGGCTTCAGGCAGCCTCCCGCTCTTTAGTGACACAAAGCAGGAATCTCAGACATAGTGATAAGGTGCCCGGAGTTTCCCACAGGCCTATGTTACCTAACACAGGTTCTACTCATTGAACACACAAGGTCAGTAAAACAATTAGTGTGACGTATGTGCTTTTTATACAAGTGTGTATGCCATAGCGTGTTTCAGGCTGTGTTTGTGTCTACCTAACACAGGTTCTACTCATTGAACACACAAGGTCAGTAAAACAATTAGTGTGACGTATGTGCTTTTTATACAAGTGTGTATGCCATAGCGTGTTTCAGGCTGTGTTTGTGTCGCGTGGTGTCCATCAGTTGCAAACCCAGGCACACTGACTCTGAAATAAAACCTTTTTAATCATCTTGAAAAACCTTTTTAATCATCTTGGAAAAGCTTTTTAACCATCTTGAATCTTGATGATTAAAAACTTCAAAGTTTGTTTCCTGGTATTCGTTTCGATCCAAAAACTTGCTGCATACTAGACACGTGGAATTCCAAACGTTTGCGCTTTTGTTTCTTGCTTATGCTGGTATATATCACCAAACTATGTATAAAACTTTGTGGAATGATTTCTTTTATTTGTTTTACACGCGTAAAATTTCTCCATGATGGGGATGATTACTTGGCACTGTCAGTAATGTGTAACTATTACTATGTGCTTAAATGAGAGACACAAGAAAGCGCTTTTGGCGCAGAGGAAGCGGAGCCAAGTGGAGATGCCAGCAGATCAACTCTGCATCTACAATTCTGAGGAAAGACTGTTCTCCTTGTTCTGACCATTAACTTCTCGCTCTTAGTGTGTTAATAGTGACTGTCCATCACCAAAGTGGAGTGAAAATGAGCAGTTAAAAGAAATCTCAGCTGCAGACTTCTCACTTGAGGAGGTCAGGTCACAAATGTAGCCCAATAGTATTATTATAGCCCAGAGTATTACACGTACCAGTGTCCACTGCTTATACCGTCTATGTACAAATGTTTTCAGCTCGTTTTTCTGTTTAGGTTGCATGCTGAGCTGTGGCAGAATAGTTTATCAAGGCTTGTTTCCCCATTGGAACGCCTGATGGGCCTTCCCACTGAAAATGGTTTTCCAAGCAGGCTGTGACGCTGTAACACTTTTAGGCTTTTTTTTAAACATTATTTCGTATGATTTTTGGGAAAATTAAGTTTCTTTGTCTTAATTAAGACGAAGTTTGGGGATTTTCTGTCAATTCCCACTAGTGTAGAGCTTAATTTGACCTGTTGTTCTTGGGTTAATTAAAGTTCAGGGCCTGTTTTGAAGTGGCGTGGAGGTTTTGGATGAGCCCTACATTGCGCCCCTCCAAATGCGAGTACCTGCTGCTGGAGATTAAAATGCTATATTGAGAGGCTGATTAAAACATAAAATTAAATTGCATATTTTAATTTTAGTTCCGCATTTAAATTAACTGAAAGCTAAATTGCCTGTAACACCTTCCACTTTTGATACTTGAGTGCCTTCCCATATGATCAGATGAAACTGCAAGGCTTAAACTCTTTGCAGCTGAACACGCTTGTACGTGAACAATGGGAACTAAATAGTGACGTTTAGGTAGTGGTCGATTAGAATTACAAGAGACACAGGTTGCGATAAATATCTTCTGGCTTGCTCTAGCATGGAAGTTACTTTAAAGAGGAAAGAAGCATCCAGAATGAAGGATTTGAAGTAGTTCTGGTGACTTAACCAGTAAAATTGTGTAGAGAAAACTGTTTTGGAAATGCTTGTACTTGCTTTTTGAGAATCAGCATCCCAAATTGCTGTAGTATTTCCTTGTTTTTCCCACTGCCTGGATCAAATGTCCTGTTGAAAGCTGTTTTTGTCTGTTATCCATTATGTGACGAGTGTTTGTGTCGCGATTCTGAAATTTCAAGTCATATAGATCAGAGCATCAAGAGACTATTAAACAGTTTTCAAGGTGCTGAGTGATCTTGAAAATGAGCACTGAGGGATTCTACTGCATATGCTGATGATGCAGATCTTGCTGGGGACTTGTCTGTGTGCATATATATATATATATATATACATACACACACATATATATACACATATATATATAGCTATGCAATATATATATAACAAAAAAAAAAAGATGCATTTGTAGCCAGAACAACACTGAACATATTTTGCTGATAGTTGCAGACTTTTGCTTTATTATTATCCATTTTGGGAATCATTCTGTCTCATTAAAGACTTTGGGTAAAATTCTAGAGCTTCGAGTCAGGTCTCTTTTATAATACAGTGATGGGCTTTATGGACCACAGGACTGGGTTGAAATGAATCAGTCTGTAGGGAAGCGGACCTTGTCCTTTCTGGCTCTTGTTTCAGAATCCCTAATTCAAAGATAATTAATCTGTTTACAGAAGTTTGTTCCTCTCATGCCATATCTTTTTTCCTTCTTATAATAGGCAGTTGCTGAGCTGTTCTCCTGATTTATCCCGTGTGCCTAAAATGGTCTGAGGAGCCTGGGGCTGAGCAGAAATGGATGAGGAATTCTTCTCCGGTTCTGCTCCAGCTTTCAGCAAATGTTCATTTTCTTTCGTTTAAGGTAGGAAACGGGGTGTATCCTCTATGAGGTGGAAGAGGGTAGCAGAACCAGAGAAAAGAGTTCTGAGAAGATCAAGGTTTTAAGCTACTCGAATATTCCAAATACCGTGTTTCTTTCAGCATTTGCTCACATAAATGCTGCGATTCTGAAGTTTTGCTACTTTTGGATGTCTAGAGCATTCTCATCAAGGAGAAGAATCTTTCCTCCAGTGCTTCACTCATCCATAAGAGTTAACTAATCTTTCTGTTAATAAAAAATTATTAGATTATGCTAGATGATTAATTTAATAACTAACAGCATCAATCACGTTGTTTTCCTGGCTGTTATCTATTATATTAAAAACAAGTTTCTAACAAACAGTTATGCTTCTTGTTATTGACAAAACAGACATTTCATTTACCGGTGTTATAAATGGCCTTCTGGTGTTACTTTGGGAAGTGCGGTGGTCTGACAGTAATTAAGCAGTAATTGGTATACAAAGGCAGGAAATGTTCCCAGTAGCGAACTATTCTGTTAGAAACTAATTTCATTTACGCGGCGATATTGCAGCATCTCTTATTTTATTATGTGCCATATGTCTGTGCAGCAGAACTTTGGATTGGGTCTGTGAAATGCAGTTGTTCTGTTTTATTAAATGTTGATTTTTGAAGTGCCTTTTTTCCTCACCAGTGTATATAAATACGCTTATTTGCCTCCCAAGAGTATTGCTCTGTCACCTAACCTTTATGGCTTTTGCGTTCAGCATCTCTTGTTAAAGCAAACTATTGTTGAAGAAGAGGGGGGGTATGGTAAAAGCACAGTCACTCTATTTCTGTGTATTTTTCCCTAAGGGCAAGGTTTTTTTCCCCGAAATCAGACCTGAGGAGCGATGGAGCTTTTCTGTAGAGAAACAGTGATTGGGATCCGTGCGAACATCCTCGTGGGCTTTCGCTGCTATGAGGTGACTCACAAGTCTTCTTTCTACACAAAAACTTCACCTATCGTTGCGTTCCAGTGCTAATAAGCCTGATACAGAGATCCAGCTCAACAGCTATTTGAAATTATTAAGGGTAATACACTGTAATTGTTCTCCCCGCTGCATTTCCGTGGCTCTCGATGACCTCTCCCGTGAGCAGGGGAAAGATGAATATAGTGTCCCATCCCCGACTCCGAAAGCCAAGGTGTCTGTGCTGCTTGGAGATGACAGGAGACGTGGGGATGTTTGTATCAGGGCAAGGTTAGAGCGGTGAGTTACTGGAAGAGACCAAAGGGCAAAAGGCAGGAGCAATGAGCTGGTGCTTAAACAGGGCTGGGTCACGGAGCAGACAAAAATGTAATAGCTGATTTCTGACCTGACTTAAGGTCACGTTCGTATGATCACAGAAAAGCTACAGCTAGCAAAAAGCGCTGGCGCTTTTTCCATAGCCGGCTGGAGATTTTTGAGATGCGATGCTTTGCTTCTTCCCTGACCGCCGTTTGACACGGCAGCGTAGCAGCAAAGACTATACCGCTAATACAATTAAACTGTGAATCGTCGACTGAGGGTGAACAACTAATGGAAACGGTTTTGTGGTTTGGGGTTTTGGTTTGTTTGGTGGGTTTGGGCTGTTTTTTCCTCTCTCGGTGGTGCCCCACAGTTCCCAGGAGGGCTGGGATTTAATTTGCCTGTTTCCCTGTGTTTAAGCAGCGATGCTGATGTGTCAACGCGTTCTTTTTCCTGAACATTTGGGCTTTTTATTCTCAGTTTCACCACTGAAACATGGAAGCAGAAAAACATCTTGTTCATTTTCCTTTGGAATTAGTCCCCATTTCTTCCCCTTGTTAAGATTTCATCTTAGATTTTGTTCTGATTTTATTTTCTGAAAAAGAAACATTGGTGAACTTTTATCTACTAATGCTTTCCAACTCTAAGGCCATGGATTTAATGTAAGGAATTGCGTTCTGTAAGGACAAATATGTCAGTGCATAAATACATCAAAACACCGGGGTTTACCCCCTCTCTTTTTCAATACAGCAATGCGGTGAACTGCAAGGTGCTTCTTAATAATATGCTCAAAGTATTTATGCTCTAGCAGGGTTTATCTGATTATTCTATAACGATAATTCAAAAAAACGGAGAAATCTAGAGGAAGTTGTTCAATTTGGGCCAAAGGTCGGCAATTTTTGAAATGTTACAAATTGATATCTTTCCTTCACCTGCTCTTCTGCAGCAATACTTTGCCTCTCTCTTGTGAATACAATGAAGGGGTTTGTTCTTACAAAGCAGCATTGCTTGTTAAGAACTGAATTAAGTGTCTAACCTACTAAACTATCTAAAACTACTGAATTAAGTGCCAAGACCTTTTCTTGTTACTACTGACACGTAATCAGTTTTACTACCTCGCATCGCTGTTCTCGGAGAAGGTGGAGAATTGAAATGCGATGCTGAGTTGGACGAACAGACTGATTCTTTCTTTTTCTGGAAAGTGCCACATTGCTTTTTGCATGTCACACGTAATCAGTGTCAGCTCGTGTCCCTTACATTTACAAAAGGCGATTTCCCCCGCAGAAATACCCCCTGCCTTGCCACAGCATCCTCGCCAGGGATCTCGAGATTCCTGAGAAATCCATCGCTTCTTCCCGGCTGAAATGGCTTTAGATACTTTAAAAACTCTAATCGCAAAACAGAGTTTCCAAAATTGTTGCAAGACGTAATACTGGACTGTTTAAATCCGTGGTGTTTCTCGGTGTTGTGCTGGACAATTGTGTTTTCAGGTGGTTTTAATTCTGATATTTATTCTGCATACCGAAGTGTTCTTTGTGCTCTTGAATATTTTTGTTGTATTTTATGTGCTCTGGAAAAGTAAAAGTATAGGTAGTATCTTTCGAGATCTTTTAGCTAGGAAAATCAAGCAGGAAAATGAAAGATAACGGGGGTTTTGTTTTAAAATGGGAACAATAAGTTTTCTTCAATTTGTCACAGACTGGATAGGCCCAGCTTGCTTGTCACGTACGAATCCTTTGCCTGTTCTCTTTGTAATCCCTGAACCAACGTTAGTAGTTCCACACTCATACTAAGAGGATTTGCTGTATTAAACAAGCGTGGGGTGCGTGTTGGCTTTTTCAGTGGAAGCAGGGCAGGGTACTCATTACAAACAAGGTTTCCCACTTCTTTTCCTTGAGCCTTTTGAAGTGTTGTGTCTGCGGAGTCCCCGCGACCCGGTGTTGGTTCCGTACCCGTTTCCTTCACTCGCAGCTCCACATCTCCGTTCGTTTATCGCATTAATGGCACCGAGAGCCAGTTACGGCCAAAAATGAGGGGTGAAACGAGGACAATATTTCTTGCTGGATGTCTGACAAGCGTAGGGCAGTGGTGGGCGTCAGGCGTTGGGTTGAAGAGCATCCATAGACATTGGAATAGTGTCCGTCTACTTGGCCTCGCTGGTGGCTTTTGTTCGGCTTGTATCAAAGGAGCGCTTTAGAGAATAAATTCCTTTTAATGACGTTAAGATCGCCTTTTCGGAAGGGTGTGCTGTAAGAGGTGCCAGCCCCCAGTCTGTGCCCAGCAGGTGAGACGTGGGAGGTGTCGCCACGTCAACACATGAAGACATTGAGTCGCCTTCCAGACGGACGCTCCCATTCCCTTCCTCCTGGAGCCTCGGTACGTCGCGCGTCTGTGTTACGAGATACCTGCTGCGTTCTAAAGAAACCTGGGGGAAAAACCCAACCCTTAGGAATGTGTATTTTGAGAGCTGATCACCACGGTGCAGCCGCTGGTAAATGGCAAAGCTCAGGAGTTTCCCATCAAGCCTGACCCTGCTCGTGCCGGTTTCTTCTGGCATAGGGGCAAGATAGAAATCTTTAGGGATCATGTTTTAGGGTGTGTTGAAATGATGATTCAAACATAGGTCAAGTCGATACTTTTTGAAATGAAAGCCAACAATTTTGCTTTATCATAAACTTTTTTAAACGTAAGAGACTCTGTAGAAGAAAACTTGTAGTAACCAGTTGATGCTAAAATATATATTTTTTTTCCTTACCTCCTCTGAGGTTCAGTTTGCATTTTTTTTCAGAGATCTCACCTTTTTATTGTGTGTTTTACAATTCAGCTGTCATTTTCATAATCATTCATGATGAACTGTATTTACTATATAATACAAAAGTTACGGTCCGATTGGGCATTTAATGAACTTCAGAGACGGTACAAAACTTTCTCGTGTAATAAGTGCCGACTTCATGCCCCGCCATAAAATAAAGTTACTCTGTTTGTGTTTTGGGATGATCAGATTTGGATTTTGGAGATTTTAAACTAGATTATGCCGGGTAAGTGGAAGCGTAAGATGGTTTTTAAACAGCAGTCTTCCAGTTGCACAAGTGATTGCTACGATGAGTAGGAAAGTATTTATCCGAAGTTTTTTGCATAATGATGAGAGAGCAAGTTATTGGAGGAGAAATAGTAATGATCCAGCTCATAAAGACTATACTCGTGAGAATAATTTCATTAAGTACTCCAGCAGATCAGTAAATCCTTCAGCTGCCTTTTCCAATGCAGTTAGAGTTTATGTTCTGGGAGGAATCCAACTCCGCTTTCTTGCCTCCTCCCTCCAACTTGACATTTTACTAAATCAATTTATTGTGTGGCAGAGCCTGCAAACAATGCCTTCCAGAGCATTAAAGAGCTGATCTATTTAGAGAAGACTTTTTTTTCCGTTTATAGCCTAAATATGCTGTCAACTGATCGTTTGATTGGATTGTAGCTTGTCCCCTTTAATCTCTTGCAAATTCACTCCCGTGACAAGCCGAACTGCTATTTCCTTTACCTTTAAAATGATTTTCTGTGCTCTGGTTTCTGTTTTTCCTGATGATGAGTAACCTCACATGGACCCATCTGGGTAGTGCAGTGAGAGGTCTCCGTAACTTTGGTACCAATCCAGTTATTAATACCAAGAGACCTTCTGTGTTTGTGATCCTTGAAGAGGAAAAATATTTTAATAAAGACCCCCTTCTGTGAAATTCAGCTTGAGAGAACAGAAGGGAAAGAGAAGACTGAATATTAATTGATGACAGTTGAAACAAATGGGACCAGGATTCAGGTTTTCCTGTGAAAAATGGAGGAGGGTAAGATGGTGATGAGTTCAACAAATAGCATTGGGAAGCTTTGGGGCTCCTTTGGCTGTGTTAAGCAGGTTAATTCTCTGAAGTTTGTACCCCGTAAATGTTCTTGAGGAAGGATGCTGGTAGTTCCTTACCTGAGCCCAGATCTGAAGTTGAAGTGGTTGGAAACCTGGTTTCCCCATAAAGAATGCAAGATATCCACCCCCCAAAAACCCAATGATTACTCTATGGGCACCGATTCCCCCTTTCTCCCTTCAAAGATTTCAGAAGTATAATTATTATTTTGAATTGGAAGGGAAAAGATAGAGCAGGCTTTAAGAAATGGCAGAGCCTGCTGTTGGGTCATTTGGTGTACCTAAGGAATTTGAAAATTATGTATCTCATTAAACTTCCAGTTTGGATTAAACCTGGTAAAATCTGGAAAACCTATTTTCACATAGTGGTTAATATTTTTGCTAATACTTTTCAAGCTGAGCAGTCTGGTCTTCAGGAGACTTTGAGGAACACTTATGTTTGTGGGGAACCAAGCAAGCCACATGTTGAAATGTCTGTGTTAAAAATCGGTTCGATCACAAATTGTTTTTCTAAGCAATTATAACGACACTGAAAGTAGAGCACGGTTCCAAAGAGCAGCTGTGTTGCACAGACGAATTTCCGATGTCTTTCCATTATAAAACTGTGTGGTTTCACATGGGGGTTGCCCTAACACCACCTGTATATTGTAGTAGAAGACTAGGATGTCTTGTGAGTAAGAGTTGATTTCATATTCAACTGCAGTAACAATTGCAATACTAGATTGCCTTTCAGTTGGGGAAAGACCTTTCCCTGCGAGAGTTTATTTAAAAGAGGCATTTCTGCTGAAGGGCACCAGATAGAAACAATAGGATTTTATTTTCTAAAGCATCCTGCACCAGCACAGAAAACCAACATAGACCTGCAGAACTTTTCAGCCCCTCTGAGGTTTTCCTGATGGGACATCTACTGAACCAGATTTTGCAATCTGCCTGCATCAGATGTTTTTTTCAGATAGACATAGTATTTGATTGCATTACTAAGTGATACCTAAAAATATAGAAATATTTGCATTTTTGCCTCTTTGCATTTGTTCTGAGAAAGGTTTAAATGATGATTAAGGCGTTGGGTAAATGGTGCATGCATAAAAGATTTGAGGAGAAATTCAGCAGAACTTCAAAAACACTCAGATGGTGAGAGTGTAGAAGGCTCTCTATAAAGTTGTCTGAAGAGATTAATTTGAGTAAAAGGAGAAGGTGTTTTAGAGTGCCGATTGAGATTGCCGGCTCTGAAGCGGTTTACAGCCGCCTAAGTTAACTGCAGGTATATGTTGCTGTAGGATAATCTCCTTAGTGGGGTGTATTTGGAAGAGTTGCTGCCTTCCCATCCCAGTAGGTTTCCCGTAGCAGAGGCCTCTGGGGAGGTTTAGCTGGGTCTTCATGACCTTTTTTCAGTGTTAAGTTCATTATTGCTCTCATTCTTTCTTTGATTTCTTTCTTTTCCCCTCTGCCATTCGAAGGGGGTTGGCCAAAAATGATATCCTGGCCTATAGTTATTGAACACCATCAATCCAATTACGTTATTGAAACTGTTTCTCGGAAAGAATCTGGTCTCGGCAACTTAAAATCATCTCATGCCTTCCAGATGCAATTTCTAAGAGGGCACTGATGATTTAAACTTGAGAAATGGGGTAAGGCTGTACGGCAACATTCATGTCATTACCGTGATGTGCCCCCCGAGGTCGTCTGTGTCCTCGGGACAAGTCGCAGCGCTTGTGCCATGGATCCTATTTTGTGTAATTTCTCAAAGGTCCCTGTTGGTACCACATCCGTATGGATTTTGCCTTGATTTTGATGACTTGCCTCCAAGACAAAACTCCGTATTGTTACAAAGGAGATCCTTCCAGTTTTCTTTCTTCGAGAGAAACACCCCACGTCACGGTTGCTGGGCAGATTAGCGGCGAGCTCCGGGAAAGCGTTCCCGTCGGTGCAGTTAATAGTTAAAGCAGCAACCTCTGTCTTTGGGAAGGCATCAGGCCCTTGGGGAGCTGGTGATGTGCCCGACCTGTGTAGCCACCTGCCAGCCAAGAAAAGGCCTTCGCCATTACTTTCAAGTCTATCTTTAAATTGTGCGTTGAGAAGTGGATAATTCGCCACCGAGCAACTGCTTGAGGTTGAATGATGCATTTCAAAAGAGAAAATAGTCTTGTTGCTCATTACTTGTTGAGAACTAAATGAAAGTGTGAATTATTTCTTTCTTCTTCCTCTGCTGTATTTCATTTAGTGGATTTTAACTCCTCCTCTCTTGTCGGCTGGAAACCCATTTCTCCTCCAGATTTGCAGCATCACACTACAGTAAGAGATTCAAATATTCAAAGGTGCGTTTTTTTTTTCCTGGAAACAGAAGAGATCGGTCTGATCATATAATTTCATTAAATATTTGTTTTGTAGAATAAAAACTGTGTTTTGAAAGAGCGTGTGAGGGACAAAGGGGTATGGGAGAGCCTCTCTGGGCTGGGTTATCACTTGTAGTCACATTACCAACCGCAGCTGCTCAGAGTCAGGATACTGTTGAAATAGCTGGATTTCAGCCCAAGTTTCCCCAAAAACTGCCTGGTTTATGCCCAGGTGTGGACCCTTCTCTGTGTTGGGCGCTGAAAGCCAAAGTGATGCAAATCAAGTAAAAGAGGGAAGGAGAAGAAAATTCCTCACTCAGCGCAGTTTCTTTAGCTCAGAACAAGTGTGAGGAAACACCACTTAGGGGTTTTATATCCTTTATGAAATTTATAACACGCAGCTTGGCGGGGGAAAAAAGTTCAAGCATAGGACTTAGCAACTGAATGAAGCCATTAATGTGTCGTATTCAGCATAAACTCCTCTGACTCGTATTGTGTGTTTTGGAGAGAGTAAAAGCGGCCTGAGCCATGGCCTGGGTTGCACTTTGTGCTTATTCTCCCTTGGCTCCTGCAGGCACTTTGCAAAAGCCCTGAAGCTCAGAATATCCTTGCATTGGGAAAAATATTAGTTCGTAGAAAGGTAACTTAACTGGGAGTAGAATGGGTTGCTCTCCCTGTCCCGCTGAATTCCTGAGCAAGCCCGAAGTTCATGTGAAAAAGATTTATTTGTATCTATTCTTGCTTTTATTTCTGTCTGTACTCCTGTAGTACAGAAATATTACAGTGTCAAGTGAAAGAAAGTGTTACCACAGCAGTTTTGTTAACCAAGATTTCGGTCGAAATCTATTTCTCTTTCTTGTGGTAAGTAATCCTTGGGCTTGTTTTTCAGTGGGGGTGGTTTTTTGAGGGTCTCTTGTTCCCTTTGAGAAGAAGTATTATGTCCCATAGTGTCTTAAAGGCAGTTGAGGCGGCCTTCCTGGCGTCTCTTTCTGAAATTATGGCAGTGAAAACAGCGTTTAATGCTCTAGGGCTTTTCTATTGTCCTTTATAATGTCATGATAATTTAGGTCCTACTTCTCTCTCTTCTAATGCTCGCGAGCGTTTTGTTTCCTGTAGCTCAGTACCATTACACTACCAGCTATCTGTGCTGCCTCCTCGGAGGGAAAACGGGAAAAGCTGACGAGTTCAGAATCCCTATTTGCATACGTTAATATCTTATTTGTCCCGTTTATCCAAATGGAAATTCCTTCATTGCCTTCTAAAGCATGCCAGAGCCATCTCTCTCTTTACACGCTTTGATACAAGGCCATCCTAAAAACCCAACCGGAGAGAGAAGCATGGGAGGTACCCCTCGATCCCAGGAGTGCCGCTCATCCCATCAAATACCTGCCTGGATTGAAACCTCTCTCTTTTCTCACACTAAATGAAGACTGGCCTTTATTTTTTATCCTTAGGATGAATGTTTTCTATAATTCTGCGGCCTTTTTTATGCCTTATCATCCTGACAGCCTCAGGATGCTGTGCAAGAAGGAACGAGGCACCAGGAGTGTGAATGTGACTTCATTTGGCACTATTTAGCCATAATTCCTTTACAGGTCATCTTTTTGATGCAAACTATTAATATATGAATGCATCTTCCTCTTGCTTCAAAGGACCTGTCTAGGATCATCTCCAGAACATCTCTCTCTTGCCTGTATCAAAAATCACGACTCTTTGAGTCCATTCCCCTTATTGTCATCAGATCTCAGCAGTGAGCAGCACCCCGTGCTTTATGTGTTAGCAATTGTGAGCTGCCTGCTGTTTGGAAATATTAACAGTTTCACCGGCGTCTTTCAGGGTCACCATTGTCAGATGTCTAGGTGGTGAGATTACCTCTGTGAGTGTTGTGATAAGAGCCGTTTCCGAGACGGGTTGGCGTGATTTCCTTGAACTGTGCAAGCCCTTGCCTAGCTGCCCATCCTGAACTCCTCTATCTATTTTCTTCTTGTGTCGTCTGCTTGTGAGGGTCAAAAAATGTTTGTGTTGGGGCCACCGCTGCTAAATCTTGGGTCAAGTTACACTGCTCCAGGTAAGAAGGGTAAGAACCCCTCGTTTCTAAAGCTTGGTTTGTCATCTCAGGACTGAGCTTGTGACTTGACTCATGCGGATGCTCTGTGGAGGTCAGCGAGCGTCAAAGTTGTGCTGGCCGTTCCCCAACTCTATTCAACTTCGCCAGCTCAGCTTCATGACTTCTAAACACTGTTTTATACGGAATTTGTGGAAACGTCAGCTCGGTGGCAATGAAAATGTCAAGTAGGATGCTGGGAGTGAGTAGGAGAGGGAGAGAACGTTATCAGGCAGCTGTTGGCATGGATGGGCCGTCCACATCTGGAATGCTGGCTGCATCCTGGGGTGCATTTACTGGTTTATTTCTGCCCGTTCTCCCCCAGCTGGCCTCGGTCAGAGACAACGTGGTGGGGGTAAGGATGCTGTTCGAGGCTGTCAAATGAGGTTATTTTTTTCCTTTATGAGACGTCACAGGAAATTGTTTCAACAATCTTATTTACTTCGCAATCTTTTGAAATTTAAAAATAACATATCTCTGGTTTTAAGTATTACTCTAACTGGTGCGTAATTGCTGTGGTGTTAGAGCTGTGAAAGCTCTTTGGTAGTATGTAGCGCTGTTGGATTTCTTTTAGATGTCTTATTTTTCCGTGAATATTTCATTCGTTGGTTAAAGATGAGTATTTGTAAACCCATTTTGGCCGAACTTCTTTGCTGCAAATACCACCGATACAAAATTATCGCTGATACAAAGTTATCGCTGATACAGTGGCTGCGAGTTGAGTATCCAAACAGACTATTAGATGTCTTTTGTTCGAAGAAGTTGTTTAACCTGTTCCAAGCTACGTGCTGCGTTGGCACTAAAGCGATTTGCTGGGCTTGTTCTAAACGGTCCGCGTTCCGCACCGGCTCCCGCGCGGCTGTTTCGTTGCGCCCACCTCAAGCTTTGTGTTTCTTCCAGCAATACGGGAGCGTTTCCCATCCCCGCCGCGGGCACCGGGAGCTCGGGCAGGCTCCGTGTCACCAGCTGTCCCTGAATGAGAGCCCTGTGCACATCCAGCCCCCAACGCATCGGCACAGGCCCCGTGGCTCCGCAGCGGCTGAGTCACCAACAGGTGCAGCCGGACAAAGCAGCCGACCAACGCGAGATCAATTCCTCCATTCATCGGCGCGCATAAGCACTTTTCAGACTCTCGAAGGTTGGAAGGGAAGGGTTCGCTTGAAAGATGCGCGGACTGGCTCAGGATAGCCAAGGAAACCTGGGCGTGTGAGAGAGCTGTCTGTTCTTTGGGTGAAGGGAAGCGGGAATGAGCGAAATGCAGGAAATCGAGGAAATAAAATGCTGAGTGTTGGGGCTTGGTGTTGCGGTACTGAGGTGGACGGGTGTCGGGAGAAAAGGAGGAGATGGAGGTGCGTGCTCACCGAAGGGCTAACATTGGAGGGGTGAGGAGGGGAGATCCGGTTGGTATGGAACGCGATGATGCTCTAAACCACTCCTTTTTGCAGTTGGAACCGCAGGTTACTCGTCGTGCCCCAGGCTGCTTCCTGTAAGGAGATTTTAGACCTGTACAGTGTCGCCGTGAACTGTACGTTGACCTAAAGAAAACGGGAAGAGCAACAGTAACTCCGAAGCGGCAGAAAATATTTAACATTCAACCTTGTTTTCACACGGACCAAAAGATGTGCCGTATTCGAATACAAAGCCTCTTGTCGTCAACACTGTGACCGCTTGAGAATGAACCAGTTCACTGCATGCTGAAGCAAGGTTGTTGGTCAAGAAACCAGTTTCTGGCACAGCGCTAGTTGTAGTTACTTTTGCTTTCTCTGAGAGACTGCAAATAATAAGATGTAGACATTAACACCTTGTGAATACATTTAACTTTCCACTTAGCTATAGCTTTATTCAGAATGGCTGTAGATACGGGTAGCAGCAAACAATCACTGAAGCTCAAAGAACATTTTTAAAATGAATACCAAGGCCTCATATTTGTTCTGAAACTGTTTTATTTTCAGGGAATAGTGTTTTAATTGAATTGTCTTGATTTTTGATGGGCAGATGTAGAGAGGGAACTGATATTGCAGCTTCTGGGAAGGCTTTTAAAAGGGGAAGAAGAAACCTGTGGAAACATGAGCAAATACTTGACTGCCTCCTTTGCCTCGTGGCCAACAAGCTCAGAGAGCAATCAAAGTATCATCAAAACAAGTAATTGCATCTAATTATGCTCTTATCTACTCAGAAGTGACAAGAGGGGTTTTTAAAGATAAGATCCCCCAAAAATACTAGGAAAGAAAATGATGGAGCAGAGGAGTGAAAGGCACTTGAGGATGATTGACGTGATGTCAGATGTGGAGAATCTTGGAGAGTAAAGGGACGTAGGAGAGAACACGGAGGTTTGGAAGTTGTGTAATCGAATGTGTGAGGTTGTTTAATGTCCTGACGCCTGCTTGTGTGCTTGGCTTATGGGTGAAATAATTGCTTTAGCTGCTGATAAATGTGTAGCAGAATGTGGTAACAATGCATTGAGTCATCTAGTAAGCAAGGAGCTGATAAACGTGAAACTTTCTATTTGCTGCAGTGCTCTAGAAAAGAAACCTCGATTCTTATTAAATGGTTAAATTTAAGAGGAGTCTGGAGCATTTTTAGGATCAGCATTAGGATTGGGACTGCCGATAACTCTCAAGGACTCTTCTTGGTGGTTTTTTTAGCAAGTTTTCTTATAAATAGTAATTACAGGTAGCTTAAGAACCAGCTGCTTTAGAGTGTTTAGTGGAAAATTCTTATTTCCAGCGAAACAAATGACAACAGAAGACACCTCTAAACCTTCTCAACTTTCTTTACTGCTACGTAGTCTATAGCTTGGAGTGTGGCCATACAACAACGCTGATAGTTATTTGACTTAGTCAGCCTTCCTATTTTTAAGCCGGCCTAGTTTCCAAGGCTGGTTTTAAAGCTTCTGGCCCAGTAATGCGCAATAACACAACCTTCAACTTGGCATTGAAGTAGCTGAATATGATGTCTGCTAAGTGCGTGTATACTTATGTTGTATGCGTGTTAATTCTGAAATGCCGTTGCATTGAACTATTTTAACAGAGCTAATAAAAAAAGGCAGGTAGAAACAGCCCTTTTCTAGAAAGCTAGGCTCTGCTTTGACAGGTTTGACTGATTTAAATCTTAGAAAGTAAATACAAAATCTCTAGGAGAAAAGAAGATAAACTCGGCTTGAGTAAACGTTATTTTCCTCAGTACAGTAAACTCATTTAACATAGTTTTGGACATTTCCATTGCCATAACACAAGTCAAATTTGAGCCTGAATTGATTTCCAAAATCCAGCATTCTTTCCACTACAGTGGTACCAAGATCTTCCTTCGTTTTCACTTTTAAAAAGCCTCTGATTTGCTCCTGTGTTAAATAAGCCTGGTGAATTATCCTTGGAGAGAAATGACTCTGGCAAGGGAGAAACTGAGAGGTTTCTGGGATATCATCCAATGCTTGTCTTGCAGTAAAAGCGAAGAAACCAATCTTTTACTTTGTGCTTTTATATTAAAATATATTTCCATTATTAACCAGCAAAATAGCCTGTGCTTGCATGTATAATTTAAGCTTTGCGTGCATATTTTGTAGAGATAAAGGTTATTGAAGAACTAACTTAAGTACTTCTGACTAATATAGCTTCTGTTTCTTTTAATGTTTTTATGTTAAGCAGTTGGGGAAGTGAACATCTGCATAATGTTTTTAAAAATCGGATTTATAGATAGGAATGAACTGGCTACTCTGTTTACCCACCCATAATTAAGAAGCTGTAATACTGTTAATCCATCTAATAGCTGGATTATTTTTTAAAAGCACAGACAATAAGTGAAGCAGCCACAACTAGTGATGGAAGCAAGCAACAAAAATCCTTCCCCATCCCTATCTGTTATTCTTTGAAAACTTTTTTTCTATTTTTCGGTAGTATAGTTGACATTTCTCTGCTCAAACCTACATATACCTTGCAGTCTTCTCTCTTTTCAGTGGAAATCAGCGGCGTGCTACATGGAGTGTTAATATAGTGCATTTATAGCAGGTTCTGCTGGCAAGGCGATGGGAAAAGTGCTCTCAGGTGTCACCTACTGTGAATCAGGCCATATGCACGTTGGATGCCATTCCTATAGAGATGGAAAATAAAGAACTTTTATTATTGATCTGCAAATGGTCTCTCCAAATAAGGCTGAAAACTCAAGACCTTGGCAAGCACAGAACAGAAGAGCCACAAACGTAGTATTGATGCTCCTCTGGTTTTAATTGATGTGGGATAGATCCTAAGAATGGATGCAGGAAATCGAGTTGTGAGCGTGCTTGATCTTGAAACTTGATGTTAAAAAAAAGTCTTCGTAATACTGAAAGATTTTATTTGAGAAGAGTAAAAATCCATCCCAGTTGTGCTAATTCTATCGCATGGAAGTCTTATAGGCACAGAGCTTGCGCAGCTGCATTGGGACGGATATTAAGGCAGTGACCTTAGGAAGGAATGGCATTGAGACAAACCAGAGTTGTTTTACTTTTTTGTATCCGTCTGTTCTTGTGTTTCAATAATATTTTAGGAGTTGGTTTTTTTTTCCTCAGCTTGACAGTTCAACATAATTGTTTCAGCCACAGAAATAAAACATTTGAGACATATAGTTTAATGGACCGTAGCTTTAACCAAGCCAGCAACACTGTCAGACTGTAAAGCAAATTCATCTCCTTTTTGGCTTCCGTAAGACATTTTTTTCTGTTTCTACTGACATGTCTAATTTATTGTGGCACCAGTTCTCTCTGAATAAGCATTTGCACTTGAGAGGCTCCCTGGTTTTGTGTCCTCAATCTTTAAAAGAGTTCATCTGATCAGTAATAATATAGATGAGCCTCATAATAAAACTGTCCACTATAATTTTTCCTGTATTTAAACAATTCAGTACCTTATACTTTTAAAACCAGTTCATTATGCGCTTTGATATTTTATTACAATTTTATTGTGGAAGGAGCGACAGCACTGAGCAAAATGTGTAACTTCTGACACTTGAAGAGTCGTAGCTGGTGGTATAAATTAATAGCATCCATATAAATGAGAATTTAATTGTTTTCTTGAATGCTGTATTATCCATCCAACCGTGGCATTTTCCCAGGAGCTATTGGTTTTGACATATATATTAAATGGCAAATATTTGTTTACTTGTCTACTGAATTAATATGTACCTAATGGTCTATTTTTAAATATGCACTTTCTGCTGCAAACTCAGCCCAAAGTTTAGGTTTTTCTACTCAAGTTGGGTTCTTTTAAGTGTTTAAAACCACTGAAGCTCCATGTTCTGCTGCAATTCAGACTTTAGTTTTGGCTTAAGAGTCCCATATGGACAACGGTTGCAAGGGTTTGGGTGTTTGAACACTGGTTTTTCAATCTCTCTTATCTCCTAATGGTGTCGGTGGCTTTCTGGCTTTTTTCCTCCCTTATCTATCTTTCCCCTGAAAAGTTAACTTTCTTTCATTAAAAATATCTTTTATTCCGGCCACGCCTGGCTATTTATTTTGACTGCGTTTCCCCCTCAGCTTAAAATAAATGCGATGCTTTTAAGTACCGTAATAACACCTGAGCTTGAAGTAGATAAATATTTAAGGTTACTGTGATATCAGTGGGCCTTAAATATATTAAAGGTTGCTTGGATGTGGTAGCTCATATTTGATATTTAGGGGGGGCTTTCATTCACTTTTATCCCCTCTTAGAATGTGTTGACATGTTTCCAGGAAAATTTTAGTCTTGTAGACATGTTGTATGTTCTTAGTTTACAGATCTTCCTTCTATCATCAGTTGGTAATTGTCCTCTGCCCTGTCAAACTGCACATCTGGAGCCCAGCACTGGGTTCCTTACGGATTGTCTCCCTTTGGGGACTTGGGAGTCGCTTGTGCTTTGTCGTGAGCTATTTCTCAGTTAGCAGAGCCTGTTCAACTGAAGAAGATTCTTGCTTTCTGTACTTCGTACCGCTTTGTTGTTTCTTTTTTCCTGGTAAAAATTAGAGGGAAAAGGGGGACCCGTTTCTATTCTGTTGTATTACAGTCGCATCTAGAGACGCTTATTCTTAGAGCAGCAGTGTTGCTGTCCTCGTGGTTCACTTGACATTTCGTCGAAATCAAAAATAAATCTGCCAGGATTCTGTCCTCAGATCTCTCCAGCGTCGAGTCGACTCAAGGATGTCAGCTGAGCTCTGAATAACTTTCTAAAATAGGACGTCGTGATTGGAGGTCTGGATTTCTTCTCAAGGTTGCAAAATGAAATACCAGAGGCCTCTGAAGTGTGTCTGTGCGTTTCTTTTGTGCGATCTGCATATGGATGTGATCTTTCTTAGCCTGACCTGAAGGAACTAAGTCTCCTGAAGCGCTTGTTTCTGGTTTTTGAGGTGTAAAAAGTTGGAAGCGCTTGACAGCACATGCAGCGGAATGTAATAACGCTGTCTGCTTAAACTGAAAAAGCGACAGGGCCGCTTCTTTTAGCGTCTCCTCTTAATGTGGGAGGGGAAAATGGTGAAATACTGAGAAGTTCACATCCCCAGGAGTCTTGATGATGACCTTGGATTCCTTTGAATTGGTTTGGGCAATGTGGAAACACTCAGCCTTTATTTAAAAGCAGTCATCTAGAATATACATATATATATATATATTAATATCTATTAGGGCGGAAATATTTTTGTTGCATCGAAGGTGCCGTTGCGAAATCCAGAATGACTTCTAAGTGTTTTCTTCGGGCCAGTGGGGTCTTCGCTAACAGTTCCAGTCTCCTCACGTGTGTAGGAATGATAAGCCCTTTAGGAAGGGTCTGAAATTCTCCTTTGGGCTGTCTCTGCTGGAGTTAGAGGCACAAACTATTGGTAGAAGTGCTGGTGGGAGGAGGGAAGAGGAAGGCGGGTGCTTTTGTATGGTTCATAGATAAAATTGCATGCCTTGAATTTTTTAATTCCTGTAACCTCGAGCTGTTTTGTCAGGACTGATGTTAGTCTAGCCCAAATGAAAACCAACAGTCCCCAGGGATCTGCAACACCAGTTAGCCCCAGGCTGCCTCCTTTTTTTGATATATAATATTTAAGTTATTCCTGAAGTGGCTGCCTATGGCGTCCAAACATGTGCAGTGACCCCGTGCTGCTGAGTGGGGTGGGAAGAGTCCTCCTGGGATGGAGCAGAGGTTGGGTCTTTAACCTCCAAATGACAAGTGGAACAGTGGGTGGTGTGGGGTTTTACACGGTTTCGCCACTCACTTTTATTTTTACAGCGTCATTTGGGACCGTGGATGCTGGTATTAAAATCCATTGGAAGGCACAAAGTCAACTGTGGTCTGTGTCTTCCTCTTGCTCTGAGGCAGCCCAGTAGATCCCACCTCTGAGCTTCTCCTGAGAAACAGCCTAAATATACAGTGTCAACCGCCTAGGAACTGAAAATATTTAAGTAAATATGGGCCGCTCCATCTAGATTGTTAAATTTCACTGCTTGCTTTCCATTTGAAAAAAAAAAAACAACTAGTTTTTCCTCTCAAATTCTTGACACATAGTTGTTCCGGTCTCTTTTTTAAGAGGGACAGTTCATACCGTTGCGCTGTTTCCTTCGTATCGAACAAAACGTTTTGCGTGGCGCTACGGTTTGGAATAAATTCAGATCTTGGAGCGATTCTTGGCTGTTCCAGCAGTGAGTGAAACGATGGCCTGTTTGTGTGAGTGGAAACCCTGCCGCGTTGTGGCTCGGATCGCTCTCGAGAATGAGCTGAAACGAGGTTTTCTACCCAAAGTAGATGGATTATTTTGCGCGTGGTGTGAATGAGATGCTGCCCGTACGTTTGCGTTTTCCATAAGCTCGATAGCAATCACAGCTCTTCAAAAGAGGATGAACCGGTGTTAGTGCTGCGGAGAGGGGGTCATCGTCTGTTTGCGTGGCTTGGAATGAAACAGCAGCTCCGTAACCACTTCATAAAGTTCTGAGCGGGAAGTGGCGATGGAATCGCAGTCAAGTGCTTTGCTTGGGAAAATCGACAGCGCTTAAACCCTTTTGCTGCAATAGCTTGTTTTTATAGCGCTCTCAGTCCCTCTCCGTTTCATGCTTCCGTTGCTAGGAAGTCCATTGTATTTATCACAATGTTTTTTAAATGTGAAGGGATATTTTTAAATAATTCAGTTCTTGGCCAGAGAATTATGTTAATTCTCTTCATTGCAGCAATAAAACAGAGCTCTGGATCATTTCCTTATGTTATTCACTCTAAATATGCTCTGGAGTTCATCCAGACCTGTCTTGGCCAGTTTATTCTCCTGGGGTTTCTGTAAATATATTTTTGGGGTTTTTTTGGTCTGTTTGTGGTTTTTGGTTTGGTTTTGGTTGGTTTGTTGTTGTTTTTGTTTGTTTGGGGGTTTTTTGTGTTTTTTTTTGTTGTTGATTTTGTTGTTGTTGCTTGGGTTTTTTGTTTTTTGGGGGTTTTTTGAAGATTTTTCCTTCCTTTGCTGGGCATGAACCACCAGTCTGCGTCATCAAAGACCCATCTGTGGGGTTAGCTCATGGTTTTGCTGGGTCCCTGCTGACTTCTGCACTTAAACACTGACCCTCATAAGCGCGATTTCTCTGAAATGCCGCCTTCTCCAAGATGCGCTAAAGCGTAAGGCTAAAGCAGGAAGAATAACATCAATACCTTATGGAAATTACAGAAATCAGCCGTGATTTAAGCAAGAAACTTGCGTTTTCTTTACTTCGAGGCCTGTGTGTACGTGACGACCGAGTTAACGAGCACGTGTGTGTGTCGGCGCTGATGGGATTCACCTCGCTCATTTTAACCGGTGTTAACATACATAGTACGTACGCCATACGTAGTCCCGCGGTGACCTATGGAATAGCTCCACCTTGCTTGCTTTGACTAACGTGTCAAATCCTTGTTTTCCAGCTCTGCCCCGAGTGAATCCTGACACACCATGAGTGTGTGGCCGTGCTGGGCTGTGGGGATCGCGGCCGCCGCGCTGCTCACCGCCTGCTGGGCCCAGAACGATGAAGGTGAGGGGTGAGGGGGGAGCGCTGGGAGCATTCGGGCGTTTCCTGTTAATATTTTTCCCCCCCTATGGATTTATGACTTGAAAAAGTAAGTTTGATACTTTCCTACTTAGGTAGGAAAGCGAGGTTGCGGTAAAGATCTGGGTATGTTGTCATGATTTTAAGCCTTTGATGGTATTTGCAAAGCTGTTGATTTACCAGACGAGATTTTTAAAAAAATATGATTATTCAGTGTTAGGCTCTGGCATTAAAATTTGTTTCCGCTCGTTCATTGAACAAATATTTTAACTTGCTTTATGTATAAGGAAATCAACAGCTACAGCGCTTTGAACGGGAGTTTGAGGGAGAATAATTGTTAATGGGCTGTATATATACCTGACAAAAAACTTGAGAAAAGGTTTCTAGGGAAACAACGCTTCAGAAATCCTGAAACATGGCACCTGTAGCTCTTGTTCATCCTCACAGCGTCTTCGTTGAATTTAATGCAGAAGCACCAGAAACGTGTTCTGCCGATTATCTGTGGTAATTAAAAATTACAGACCTAGATAACTGATTATGATTTATTCTTTTGAACTTTTAAAAGTTGAAGAGCTGAGTTTGACGGACTTGTTCTTAAATGCACTTAAGAATAATGAAGGGGATAAGTAAAAACTGAGTATGGCTTCAGAATGTCTCTAATGAAGTTGCTCGTTATGAACGGTGCTCACAGCAAAGCTGTAATAGTACATATTTATGACCTATTCTTGCAGTTGGATTTTCTTTTAGAAAACTCTGTTTTGGCAGTTATGAAATCCGGTAGGTTTGCTTTTGTCTGAAGTATTCTACTTGAATTTTGCTTAGGGTTTTTTGATATCAAGAGAAAGGATATTTTTTTTTCTTGCTCTATTAATTATTCTCCAATTGTCCTTTTACCTTTTGTCCCCCAGCCCTACCCTACAATGTATTTGATATCCGTAGTGTACGAGAAAACTTATTTCGTGTTATCCATTTTCAAACACTGTCGTTCTTGACACTGAAGTGCACGAATGGCTCATATTTCAGCTACTTGATCTCTGCTTGGATTCAGTTAGCTTGCTTTTTAATAATGTATTAGAGTGGAGGAGTGGAGCCATTGTGCTTTGCAATGTTGGACTCGGTGATAGTTTTCAAGTGGTTTTTTGAGCAGCACAATGGTAGTTCTGGTGTTTTGTGGGTTTGGGGGGATTGGTTGGTTTGTTTCGTGGGCTCCTTTTCTTTGTCCGGTGTTTTGTATTTGGGTGGGTTGGTTGGTTGGTTGGTTTGTTGTCTTGGCTCATGCCATTTTGCTCAGCACAGAACCCAAACTTGGTTTTATCTTTAATGCTAACGTTCCATTATATAGTCTGAACAGAGGGGACTTTGCTTTTCAGTGGGTATCAGTTTGATGCATAAAGCCAAGAGCGTTGTTACTTCACTGGGGGAAAGCTGATAAATGCTGTTGCTTGAGGGACATGCAGCATTCCAGTATGAAACTGGAGAATGAACTGGTTTTGTCCTCACCCCCATGTTCAAGGAAGGATAAATCGTTCTAAAAGTACTTCTGATATCTTCAAGGTACTTTGTATAAACACCATAATGCTATAAGAGAGGAAAAAATGATACGGCAATTAATTTAAGCTGAGGTAGGATACTGATTACTCAACAAATGCCACTCAGCTAATGAGGCAATACTTACAAAACCAATTAATTTGAAATATATTTCTTGCAGCTAAATAGAAAACTGCGATGTATGCTTGGGTCATTGCAGAGAAGCACTTTGGCACGCCCGGGACTGGTAGACTGGCTCTAATTTGCAATAACGCTCTTTCTAATCTAACATTTAACATATAAAAGATGTGCTCTTTTAGCGATTGCAATTTAAGAAAAGTGTAGTTATTTTAGCAGCAGAACAATCATGAATACAAATGGGAAAAATCGATTACGGCAGAAATTATAACCTATTTCTTTGCATCTGGCATGCAAATTATCTGTTTCCATGGCTGTAGCTGTGCATATGCAGTTAGTTGCATGCCTCTCGCTGCATTTTGCTCCATTAGCTCCTCCTTTCTCTATTTCAGGTGTTTTTGCTTGATCTCCTGAGTCATCCCATCTTCCCCAGCCACAGCAATTAGTGATGTAACAAAGTAGCCTTACAAACTTTATCAAAGGCTGCCTTGGAAATAGTTGGGCTGCGTTTTTCCTGTACTTACTAGAAAGCTTCCCCAGAATCTGGTTTGTTGGTTTGGCTCAGGCAACGCGTTTCCACAGCAGTAATTGTCCCTTTTGGTTGTTTCTTGCTCAACTAAATGACAGGATTCTGTAGGCTGCCCTTGCAAAGTAGCTTCTCCTTCCCCTGGTGATCCTTTAGTCCTGCTATGTCCCGCTTTTGGCTGAATTCCTCTCTTTGAGTGGGGTTGGTTGTGTTTTGCGCTCAGGTGATGTCCAGCTGTGCTTTGCTGTCTCTGGAGTTATTTCACACGTCAGTGGCGGGTGGTTGCGCTTTGTCTTCTTCTATCACTTCTAACCAATACGGGCTTTCGGGAGGTTTTTTTTCCATAGCAATGTTTTTGTTACTGCTCGTTTGTAGAGAACTCTTACCAGCTTTCAGGACAAAGTGCCCATCCGAACTGAGTCTGCTTGTCATCCCGTGTCCACCCACTCTCTTCACGTGGTACTTACCCTATCGTGCTAATCCAGCCCTTCCCGCTCAGTCACTGCCTGCGGGGACTATGTAAAATGTATAAATGAAATGCAAATACTGCCCATCCACCGTAGTCCCTTAGCATTAAAAAAATAAAACCCTTCAAACGTTATTAAAAAAGCAGTTCTCTTGTTAAAGAGTTCTCACGTTAGTCTCGATGAAATGTTGATGAACCCGTTCAGTGTCTTCTTGCAGTGGTTTATTTGTCGTATTCTTTTGCTTCATCATATGGTACACCAGAATAAATGTAAGTCTGTGGGTGGATGGGGAGCGTGGTGGGGTTTGTTGTGTATGTGGGGTTTTTTCATTTAGAATTTTTTTGGACAATTCCGGTTTTTCGATGTCTGCTGCCCCTCGTTCACTGTTGTCCAAGCAAGAGAAAGACTGCAACGATTTTTTTTTTTTTTTTTCCTCCCCAGTAATATTTTAGCTTAAGTAAAAGTAGAAATGTCAGTTATAGCCTTGCAATATGTGAAATTAGGTCAGCTCCAATCTTATTTTTCCAGTGCTACTCTATTAAATTCAGAGGCAAACTCTCAAGGTGAAAGCAGCAGTGAGGAGGAAAGGGAAACCCAGGATCTAATTCCTTTTTTTTGTCTTCTTTTTCTCATCAATCCAATGTGTATGAGTAGAAGAAAGACTTAAGAAGCAATCGTTTGGTCAGTAGCAAAGGCTGCTGGATTTAATAGTCTTGAGCATTTAGATTTAGTATGTGCTTGTCATGAAGGATAGAGCTGTGCATTTGCGAGTGCCGGGAATTTATTCTTTACTCTTAAAAGTTGAAAGAAAGGCAAAAATAATTCTGATCACTATTTAAAAACAAGAGAAAACCAAAAGCAACCTGAAGATCGCCAGCAGAAGCTGAAATGATTCCGTTGGTAAGATTTTCAGAAGTGTTCGATGGGATTGTGAGTTGTGATTATCTATTTAAGATAGTGGCATCTTCGAAGGATATTTGAAGACAATAGTTTAAAGACAATAACTGAAATATGAGATAGTAGATATTGCTTTTTGTCCTCAGGCTAATGAAGGCCCTTGAAGGTTTGGTTGTGGGGTTTGGTTTTGTTTGGTTTTGGCCTCTATATCAGAAGAACAGAAACTTGCACTCCTGCCTCCTTTTGCACATTAGAACAAACGAAATTTAAGCCAGCACTTAAGCAATTAGAGCTTGCTGGGTTTATTTTTCATTGGCTCTGTATGCTGAGCTGGCTCTCCCTACAGCAAGGGAGGGGGGACTGCGAGGCTGGAAAGGCTTAATCGCAGTTCTAGCTCGGTGTAGTTAAGCTGGGCTCTTCTGAAACTCAGGCTTTGCAAGGTGTGTGGGCCAGGCAGTAAGGAACTCACCTCTTGCCAAATCCAACACTTAGAACGTGCCGAACGAAGCGAGATTAAGTCCATCTATAAGTTAGTGTTGGCATCCGAAATTAAATAAAATTGAAGCTAATTGAAAGGCTTACTTAACCAAATAAGTGTTTCCCTTTGTCAGGGTTAACCGGATTTTTATTGTTATTATTCATATGTAAGGAATAGCCACGTAAATAGTTTCTACCCTGAATGGGAGGTTACTTTCTAAATAAGGGTTTTCCTGTGAAAAACAGAACTGCGCAGTTCTCTTCTGCCCCCAGGATTGTTCAGGCATAAGCTCCTTCAGCTCCTTTTCTGCTGCACGGGCTCCCCTCTATTAGTTACTGTCTTTTATTCAGTCTAACAGAGTCTCATGCTACAAAAATTGAATAACTAAAGGGCCTCACAAATCACTTTAAGGGGCTGCTTTAAAAACAAAATAGTTTTAGATCTTGATCTATTACTGTTCGGCAGGAAATTAACTGGGGAAAATGCATATTTGAATACACGTAGCCCATTTATCATTCCCTGAGCCCTGTGCTGTACGCAGCCGGTGCAGGAGGAGGAATGCAAAGAGGTGCTTGCCTGAGGGCTGCCTGGAAAGCCGCTGTTCTTCGCAACACAAGTCATTTGTTTGCTTGCTTTATGTAAAACCCGCTGCTTTTGGTTGGGAGCTCTGGCCCTTGGCTCTGCAGTGATCCTAAAAGGAAAAAGAAACCAACCTGTCCTCGGTGTCTTTGAGTTGTAGTTGAGCCACGAGTTCCTCTGAAGGGTTTAGTTCTTCAAAGTGTCGCTGGTGGCGTGTCTCCAAGGGCTGCTGGCAATGCAAATCCGTGAAATACCAGGTTCATCTTGCTTAACGTGCAAATTTCAGCCCTCGGACTCCTGGCAGAAGGGACCGAGCACCCCGCGTGGTCCCCGTGGTGCTGCTGGGACGGATGGGGCAGGGAGCTCCTTGAGAAGATGCGAATCCCAGATCCCAGCATCCTGGGAACAACCACACATTGGGATCTCGGTAAGACCGAGCCTGTCAGGTTCTTCCTGCTCAGCCTCATTCCTCAGCACACGGGCTGTTGTGGTGGGTTGCCTGGATCATCTGGTTGCAAGCACCGATGTTCTCGGAGCCTGCTGGGATGTGACGTGAGCCCGGCGCTATCTGGTGCTTCTCCTCCAAGGCACAGGTGCATTTCCCAAGGTGAGGTTCATGCAAAGGGTGGGAAAGCAGGAACCCTTGGGAAGGGGCACTGGCACAGCTCGTGTCCCCTCTGCAAGGGTGGCTTGGACTTGGGGACTTCATAGAGTAAGCGGGAACTGCAGGGACACCGGGCTGAGCTCCCGAAACCCAGCGACAGTTGTGTCTGTGCATTCCCGTGTTGGTTTATAGCCACAGAGCGTGCGTGTTGAGCTGAGCTCACCCCTGTTCTGCTTTAACGGTAACGTTTGGAAGGCTCTTGGGTGGAGAGATCACCCGTGTGAATTTATTTGACAATTTAGTCGGTGTTTTGGTATAGAATTGGAGTAAGGAAGTCAAGTTTTCTAGAATACTTCTCTGTGATCTCTGTCTCATGTCCAGATTTCACAGGATGAATGCGCCACTTCCATTGAAATTAAATCCTTTTCGCCATGAGAGACGGCGCGCTGACACAGTGGGAACAGGACAGTGCCTTCTCCGGTGTGGGAGATTTCCCCCTAAATTTGGGGGCGATGAGGTAGGATTTTTGCCTATCGCTGGGTGCAGAGAATTACACCGTAACTGCTCGGTGTGGTTCTTCTGTAGTAAAGCTCTTCAATCATTCAAACCAGCGTGCCAAGCAATCCTTGGGTTTGCGTTTTTTGTGTAGTTCCATGTGTTCTGACTCTGTTCCCCACGAGATCAACTCCGCCCACACTAATCGAGTCACCCATCTCTCCATTACCCTCTGGATTGCTGGGCCACCCCCAGAACCTCAGCAGAACCGGCTTCTTTCATTTTATTCTAGTTTTCTCCTCAGCATAAACATGTTCGTGGATCACTAGGCCACTAGATCGAATAGTAAGACAGCTCATACTAATTGACCATACTTCTTTCCTAGGAGGCCCTTAACAAATGTAAATATTTGTTGCATTCAGACTTGGAGTAGCAATAACTAGACTACTCTGACTTTCAAAAAACAGATATACTGCGGGTGACAGCATTTAAAATCTGCCGGTGTCCCTTAGTACCGTAATATTCATATTGTGGTCCACTGTTTATTCACAGTGCCTACTCAGTTGTTATCTTCATTTGAAATATTGTGCTGCGTTGTTTGTGTTCATATTGCATATGCAGCGATTATTTGGAAACGAGAGAGTTCCTGTGTGTGTCGTGGTGACGTGGGAGGCAAGTAATCTTTTTTTACCCCAAGAATTCTGACTGCGGCAGTGTTTGTGTCAACAGGAAACTTGGAGCTCCTCAGGCTTGAGATTGGCTATAGGTAGCCTGCAAACATAGATGCGTTCCAGTAAGTCTTCCATTGCATGATTAGTTGGGTTATGTGCCTAAACGATGGCCTAGAAATGCAGTATTCGTAGCACAAGTGAGGTTTGGTTGCCCTGGCACGTTCCTTTCCAAACTCTCATCTCGTTTTTCCTTGCCTCGCTCCAGCAGTAAGGATCATTTTCTGAGCTCTTATACGAGGCTGTCATACGTTGACAAATAAGCTGTGATGGGAAGTTTCTCCTCAATTGCTACTCTGCTTCAGTTTAATCCATTTTTGATGAGAAGTATCTGTTTAAAACAAGGCACGGGAACTTCAACTTGATCAAAACTGGTTTTTATTATGATTTGATTTTCACGTAACAAGAACCGACTCATAGCTGTGTCCTTTGGAGCACAGGTTCTGTGCATCACGAGTTACAGATTTGGGTTTGAATCGCTTCGAATGCCCGGTTTTGCTTCAGTTCAGTTAATTTATATATTATCAGGAGTGGCCTTCTTAACTGCGTCAATAACGAGCATAAATCTTGAGTTTTATTATGTGGCAAAACCGCGATTGAACAGTGGGTTATCCCAAGGACACTTCCAATTACAATAGCGACCAATACGAAGTTTTAGGGGTTTAGTCTAGAAAAAGATCAGTTGTGCTGTAACTAAGTTTTTCTGAAAATTAAAAAAAAAAAGCTGCTTTTCCAAAGGAGATCTTGCCTTTCGGGTTGATTACTCGCTAAGTCTGGGCCCCCTTTTCCACAAATATCGCTTTAGTTTTTGAAGGAAGCGCATTTGTAACTCTGGCTTATAGTGTCAGGTCAATAAATGCCTTCGACTTCCACAACAGGTAAGACTATGATATTAATATTTAATGTGAATTTATGGAGCGAATAGAATGAACTCAAAGACTTTTGTCTTGAAGACTTTTGCCCTGATGCGCAGATGTGATCACTGGGTTTCCTCCCAGGCAAATACTCTCATCTCTTCTAGGGAATCTCTCGTGAGATATAAGAATTTTGGGGTTTTACATGGTGAAAGGAAAACTTTGGGATAAACAGCAGAAAGAGATGGATTTTTAAAGTATTTTTTAAGTGCAAAGGTCTTATTGAGTTATAAAAAAATCTGTGCTTTACTGCAATATTTATTAGACGGTGTATTGAGGCATGGCAAGCCTGAAATTGGTGCAGAGATGAGTAGTTTGTGTAGGCTACAGTGAGCAGAAATCAAATATTTAAATAATATCAAATGATCATGGTACACCTAGTTAAGCCTGATTGCAAAGTGAAGGGATGAGGAGGTGAAAAAGAAGCAAGGGAGAGAAATCGTGTTCTTGAATTGGATTTCTAGATAAATGAGATTTCTCTGCAATCGAAGGCCGAACAGATCTAGTCTGAATTATCCCAGAAAGGTGATTTTTCGCAGAAGGATGGACACTGGAGTATGAGTTTGTGTGTTTACGTACAATGCCATTTTGCTTCTCTTTTTTGGATTCAATAGGGATAAAAATTATTGCTTCTCCTTTTAGAAATTTTAGAAACATCTGACGTAATGGGGTTTCTATTCACGGTATTGCAAACTGTTAGGCATTTTCAAACGTATTCCTGCTGAGCAGTAAATAGTTTTCTTACGTGGTTTGCTTGATCCTATACTGTAGTATCGTAGTTTTAGTCTCTGATTTTGAAGCTACTAATTATTTTTCCTGCAGTATTGATGCAACGTGAAATACTTGATTTATTTGTCCCTTATAATAGGTCAGATCCCTCTCTGCGGTACTATCTGTGGAGAAAAACGAGTTACTGTCAAAATGATCGTTTTTCCTCTTCGTTTGCTAGAAAGAGCTGTTTGTATTTCCTCCGTTACACTGACAAGAAGGGTTCTCTATTAGTAGTATCATCACATTTTGGAACAGGAGAACAGGACAAACAAGAAGGAAGAAAACAGAATGAACTATTTTTTTTCTTCATCATACTATCGCTGATAATGATGACAGAGCAGTTGATGTGTTACGTTCTTATGAGTTTACGGTGATGATGTTTTTCTCTCATTCTTTCATAGAAGCAGTAGGTTTTATTAATCTTTGCAAATAATTCTTGACTCATCAGACTTCTGGTTTTTCCCCTGTAAACTGGTGGGGATTCTGCCATGTGAATCGTAATAATATTTAACGTGAATTGTTCAAAATGGCTAGTGTTACATGAAGTCGCAGTAAATGTCACCTTTCAAATATCTCCCTAAGTTATTCCTCTGCTGATTTGGCAATTGAAGTGAAACAATAGAAACAATAGGGCACCCGGATGGAAATTGGGACCGTTACGTTCAGTACGTGAAGTTACAGATACACAAGTCAGAAACTTCAGCTCTGTTTCCCTTCCGTGCTTTTTTATTTCCTCCCTTCCAAGTTTTCCTTTACTGCTTTTTATTGCAAATTGATGGAAGAATCTGGGCGCTGTTTTTTATTAGCTTCCTGACAATTTGAAGGTTTTTATGAAGTGTTTCACGCTAAATATGAAACAGAAGTTTTTATCGATGCAGATTGGGTTTTATTCTGGAAAGAGGCTCTAGAGAGATATTTATGATGCTTCCCTCTGAGAAGCATTTTAAGGGTTATTTGAGCCCTTTTTCCTTCTTGGCTACGGTACAGGAGTTGCTGAAGTGGAAAGAATATTATGAATTTTTAAAAATACTGTAAATGCCGTCTCATTTTCAGTAGGTTCTGTTTCGTAAATGGGAGGAGGAAGCGTGAAGTTTTTCACGTGTACAGGTACATTTTGTGAGCTGTTTGTGCCATTGACCTGTTACCAGTTGGGGATGGAGACAAAAAACGCACTTGTGCATCATTTGTACTCGAACCTGCCGAATATCCGATATAACATATGCAACTGTAGCATATTTCCATAGCCTTAAATTTCTTTCAGTAGCAGATATTAATCAAAGATGTTATTTTATGGTCTTTGATAGAGATTGTGTGTTCACTAAAATGCCACATTCGGCGTTTCTTTTAGACTCTCACAAATTCTGTTTGTCCTGATAGGAAATCTGTTCCAGTTCAATTAAATGGGGCACCAGCAATTCCTGGTAAGGATAACGATACAGTGGGTGAAGAAGATGCTTTCGCTGGATAGAATTTGGGTTAGGAGCAGCAACTTGGAGTTATTTGTATGTTTTCTATGGGAGGGAACAGGAGGAAAAGAAACCCCACAGCACGAACAAACAATAACAATAAAACACAAGAAAAACCAAAACAAAAAGCTCCACCGTAAAACCTGATTTTTCTTTGCTTGTGTAAGTAACAACTTCCTATATTGTGCGAAAATCACGCTGCTTCTCCCTGTGCAGTGTGCTTGGGGAATATTAAAGGTTTTGTTCAGAAATGCTCTGGAGTGGTTTCTGGATTACCAGGTAATGAAGGAGAAACTTGAATTCACTGAAGAGAACTGAAAAAGCCGTCAAAAGCTCTATGGAACTGCGGTATTTCATCTTTCTGGGTTCACACTATAAAGCTCCAGACGAGCCCCGAGATTTGTTTAGTATTCTGGTGCTGTTAAAATAATGAACTGCTCTGTTAACCTTAACTCTGAAATTGTGGTTATCTTGAGAAGGGAGGGAGGAATTGAATAATTTTCAAGTGAAAATTTACCAGTGCTTTAGGAGAAATGGAGAAATCCGTTCTCACTGAGCTCCCAATGAGACCCAGGATCCTGCAGCCACCAGAAATAGCAGCCTGCTTTGCTTTTGAGATGCTCTTTGAAGTCCTGAAACGCTCACCAGTCGTGTCCGTTTTTCCAATCCCAAGTGCACAACCTGCAGGGAGCAATATTATTTTTCTTTTAATGAGCTTCAGCACGTGAGCAATTAAGAAGACGTAATTGAATGAAGCTAATCGGGAAGACGCAGAAGCTTGCCTCTGGGATGCTGCTCAAGTCAATTGCTCCTCATATCTACAATTTTATCTCTTTAGTTAATAACGCCAATGGGTATAGAGGCACAGGCTGGTGGGTTTACAGCTCCAGGGCCTCAGCAGTTTTATTTTGTCTCCAAGCTTCGGCCTTATTATTCTGCTGAGGAGCTGCTGGTTAACAGGTGATGAGCCTCATAACTTTCTGGGTGCTCAAAGAAACGTGAGTGAAACTCCTGTGTTTTAAACGTCTTCGAATTGCTCGGTGTTTAAACTGCAGATAAAGCCAGACCTTTACAGGCATTGGTCTTCACACAGCTCCATCTAATCTGTGAACTTGTGACTGTCTGATAATTAAAATAGTTATGGAAGTACTGACACTGATAAACTGAGCAGAAATAACCCTGTAATGAAAAACAAAAATACACTTTAGAAACAGAAACAATCAGGNTGTCTCCAAGCTTCGGCCTTATTATTCTGCTGAGGAGCTGCTGGTTAACAGGTGATGAGCCTCATAACTTCCTGGGTGCTCAAAGAAACGTGAGTGAAACTCCTGTGTTTTAAACATCTTTGAATTGCTCGGTGTTTAAACTGCAGATAAAGCCAGACCTTTACAGGCATTGGTCTTCGCACAGCTCCATCTAATCTGTGAACTTGTGACTGTCTGATAATTAAAATAGTTACGGAAGTACTGACACTGATAAACTGAGCAGAAATAACCCTGTAATGAAAAACAAAAAATACACTTTAGAAACAATCGGACATAGAAAATAATAATTAAAAAGTCCCAAAGCTCTGCTCAGCTGTTTTCTTACACTCCTTGTGGGTAGAACCTTTGTATAATTAAGTGCTAGAGGTATGAAAAGAAAACACCTTATCTGCTCGTTCTTCTCGTGTAATCAATGGCTTGGGATTTATTTTCAATTGTGCAGCTGGCTAACAGAAGCTGAATCGAGCTCTCCGTGCCCGTCAGCCCGGAGACGGAGCAGCAGCCGAAACACCGAGGAGAGCGGCGTCTAACAGATGATCCATCGTAATTTCTGCCCTAAAACAGGCTCTTCTCTTTTTTTTTGACATTTTGATAGTCTTTGCCATAAGAAGCTGGACTTGCATTTTATATTAATTTACCTATAGTCGTTAACACCAGAAGCAGATTTGTGAAGTGGTTTTGTGATGTTTCCTAACTGGTATCTTGGGAAGCAGAAAGGTGCCAGCGCTGGGTCTGTTATAGGGTAGTTTTTCCACGTCTACAACTCTCCCAGTGATTAGTGATAGACAGAGAGGGATTTTGACGGTAATTGGTGTGTCCTATAAGGTGTTTATTTTTGAAACTGTTTTCTGAGTAGGTAAAAATTGAGCAGTAAATATTTTAAGAGTTTGGAGTCATATTGCAGGGGATATGAAACGTCTTTTTCAATACAGTAAAAAAAGCATCGACTCTCTTCTTGCTATTCATCTGTTGCTTGATGAGAAAGGTTTCAGACAGCAGATGTTGGGCTTCAGTTTCACTGGCGTTATTAGAAAAGAAAACACACACAAAATGATCCCATCTAAAGTGTGTAAGGTTTTTTTTTAATCTAGTTTGTAGTTTCCTTGTTAAATAGATGCTCCAAAAAGAGGCTTAAGGTTTTTTTGCAAAAAGTTTGTTTCTAAAATACATTTTGAAGAAATACTGAAGAAGGTATTGACTCTGCACGTAACTTTTGTATTCCCCCCTGAACTGTAGGGTGTCTCTTTGTTTTCAGTCAAAAAAATGGGAGATGTTTTGTGCGTTTATCTGAAAATGTAAATAATAAACTGGGCGACCAGGAAGACGAAGTACAACTTGTATTAAGATCGTTGTAGATGGGAACAATTTTAATTCTAAAATTAAGTGTATCGGTTTTTTTGCTCAATAAAATAGGTATCAAAAGTGTGCGTCTAACAAGAAGAAAACCAAATAACTCTTTGTAGCTATTCAACATTAAAGTCCTTATTGCTTTTATAATTAGCTCCGGTTCAGGCTGTTTAGCCACAGACTCAGATCTGTGATGGGCAGAAAGTTCAGACTTCAATTATTGAGTCCATGGGACCGTAATTTATTAAACAGGTACTTCAAAGGACGACACTTTCTGTGAAGTCTTATTACTTTGCATTTTTCATGGCTGAGGAACGTGCAAATGGATGTGACTCAAGTCGGGCGGCATGTAAGACCTGCGCTATAGTTTAGATACTTCAACCTCTTTTTGGGGAAAGGATCTTCTGCCTGCGACTGTGGGGTCTCCCAGGATTTCCCCGGTCCCTGGCTAATTCATTTTTGTACCTATGAATGTGTCAACGTTCCTTGTGCAAAATTTTTTTTAATCTAGTTTGGAACTTGATTATAAGTAGGAAGTTCATTACGTGCTATTCCCTGCGTTCTCCTACTACATGTCTGCTTGGAAATACGCTTAAAAAACAGATGTTGGGCTTTTTTGGTTGCTAACGTTGGATTCAATGTCCTCTACGTGAAACACAGAAACCTTTCTGCTTTCCAAACCAAAGCACAGTGTCTTTCTTAGTGTTCAATGGTAATGAAATCATGATTTAGTCAAGATACGTTGTCGGGGTCCATATTATAAATACGGGTCGGTTTTCGGTTGTGCAGATGGTTGTTCCTGCAGGTTGGAGTCCCAAGGCCGTGGGATGCAATGACTTGTCCTCCCAGAACGGGGTTGTGTTCGCCGAGGAGAAAGCAGCAAATTCGTACTGTGCTGGTATAATTAAAACGTAGTTGTGGAAGTCACGAAGCGACTTCCTCACCTTCCGTCGCTGCTGCTGGAGGTCTTGATTAAATTACAGGAAGATGTTGATCAACATTGACTTTGTTAGAGATGTCACCAGAAAGATATTTATAGGCACAAGATGTAAATGCTCACAAAATTGCTAGTTAATTACCCGAAACATAAACAGCCCTACAAGTGGCAGGTTAATGAGCGCAGCCTGCTTTGGGTGCCGGTCGGTACCCGCTATACATTCAGCACAGCTGGGACCAAGTGGAATCTTCTGGAACGTTTCAAAGGATTCAGCAGATAGTGCTCAGTGTGGGAGAGGTGACTTCAGGGGAGTAACGTGGCTGCTTGTTCTGCCCCCAAAGGACACGAGTCTCGGGTTTTTGCTTAAGGAAAATATTCCGGTGTATGTAGAAAAGTTTCGTGAAGTTTTTGTTTTTGTTTGTCTGGTTTTTTCCTAATTTTAATCTTAAAATTCCTTTTAATGCTTCTTTCTTTTGTCCCAGCCGATTTCAATCGGTTCCGTGCAAGCCAGACTTGTGTTTTCCGTGTCTTGTCGTGTACAAGCAGAATCTGGGATTGAAATGGGAGAAACTGCCTGATCATAAGACTCATTGCCACTGAAATCATGTTTAAATATTCTTCCTGAAGTCTGTAAGTCACAAATTTACCCTTTAGAAAGAAGGGAAGGCTAAAAATGGTTATTTTGCATATAGGCGGTTTAGCTGTCTTCTCCCCAGCATTTCAGTTAATAAATGCTAATCCCGATTTATTTGCATGTAAAGAAGTTTGAGCAATATGAAAGGTAATGAGTATCTCCAACAGCTTTTTCTGAGGTTCTTGTACTAATAGTTAAATGTCTGCTTTTATACAGCAGTTAGAATGGCCGTGACTTTTAATATTTGCTTATAGTACCTGGATTGAGTTTAATTCCAAATAGTAAATACTTTTTCATCGTCTTATATGAAATTTTTGTCTTAAATGCATCACAGGGGTAATAGGGAAAATGCATTTCAAAAATATTGAAAACAGCACGAAATGTTAATGCTCATTGTAATGGTTAAAAGCAGGTATAGCTGATTTTGGAAGTTTCAGCACTTCCAAAGATATTGCAGCTATTCTCAAGTAATCCAGTGCATTTTAATAGGCTTAAAAATGACTTTTGGTAATAGCTATTTTAGAAGCCACTTGGCACGGTATCCTATTTTTATGTGTTTTACAGTGTTTTCAGGCACAAGTATGATTTTTAAAGATGCTGTCAACTCCAAATCTGCTTGCAAAATGGAAAGTTGTTTCAGTCTTAAAGAATATTGCCCAAAAGACGGATGGTAGCGCATTTTTCTAAAGCTGTTAAATAGCGATCCACGGCACTTGCAGGGCGATTTTCACATATCAAAGCGTTCATAGGTATTATACCTATACAAAAAGAGTTGGAAGAATGGAGAGATAAAGCTACAAGATAAATTGGCCATTCAGGTTGCATATTCCATATATAAGCGTGTTCTCTGAGGCTGTGGGAACAAGAGCTTACGATAATCCTGGTTTATGTCCTTTTAGTACCTGATTGTCCATCGGCCTTTTTGTCCAGTTTTTAAAACAAACAAGAAAAATACCAACCAAGACATCAGATTTTAACATTCACATCTTCTTTCACTCGGGTCTGAATTTCTGAGCTGTGAACTTTAGAGCAGCGCTTAACGGAGCCAGTCTGGATCAAAGCACACAAATTCAGGGTGGGTTTAAGAATTATCACTGATGCGTTGGAATCGAACTCAAGTTTGCTGTCGTCCCTTCCCAGTTGGTACAATGAGAGATGTCTGTCAGGAAGAGCTCGAAATAGGCTGTGAAAGCCCTTCTTATGCTATTTTCAATACAGAGCGATTGTAGTACAAGCCTGCTAATGTAAAGGTTATGCCAAGCTTATCCTAAATTGCACAGCTGGAGTTCCCGATTCAGTCACACAGGAAACGAGACAGGACAGTTTCCCCTTAAACGGGGTTGCTTAGTTACTCAGTTTAAATGTATGGTTCTATGTAGCTCTTCATTAGGGAGCTTGTTCTGTAAATGGAGATGCTTAGAGGGACTCTTTCATGGGCTTTTTCTGCGAGTGTTCCCTGCTGAATGGGCGGTGGAAGCACAGAACGTGGAGGTGAGTGGAAGCTCTTTCAAAGGACTGTTTATTTAATGAGCAGTCAGGCTTTTCTGAGAATAAAGTGCATCTGAAAACAGAAATACATTTCCCAGCAGATTAAAATGTGAGGTTCTTTAACCTCAGAGAACGCCACAGGACTGTTAGAATTTCAATTCTTTAATTTCTTGCAGCTCCAGTTTAAATAAAGCGCTATCACTTTCCCTGCGTATCGCAAAGTCCCGAGCGCTTCGCTGGGAATTTCAGTCTCTAAAACCCGTGGGCTTGAGGTTTTACTGCATTCATTGATATTCTGTTTTGCGAACCACTTAGTTCTCTTGGAACGGGCTTTTTCGGTAGCTCATACCCTCCCCAGCGATGCAGAATCCACCCTCGTGGCGCTGCCTGTTCTGGCAGCATTTTAGTAAATCAATTAGCGCAGGTGTTTTGGCTTCGTTCCATCGCACGTCCTTTGTGTGGCACATGCACAAATTCCCTTTGATTTCCAGTCAGCGATCAGACAGAAAGTCGTGTGTCTGTTTCTTTATTCATGGCTTCTCATTAGTTTCTGATTTTAAATGGCCACAGTATTATTAGCAACGCAGGCTTGGGGACTGGACTTCAGTGTTTCTTGCCGCGTATTTCTAAGACTTTCATGCAAGTGCTTTATATGCTTAACAGTGCAGAAGATACGGGAGGGGGAAAGGCTTTTAAATGCTTTGACTTCCTAAACCTTTCACAAGCTCTTTTTTTCTTTCTCTACATAGATGGGAAGAGTCGGAGTCGAAGAAAAGAGTATGCTTGTAATTAAGGCTGCTGCTTAATGCTGGCTGCTCTCACTGAACCAGGGAGCACTGCTGAATATTGAGTGTTTCCTTCGTTTTATTCAAACCAGAGCAAAATGAAAATGCTTATAAATCCAGAGGGGAAGAAACAAAACTTGAAATATCTATATTTTTAGCCCCACTTCAGGTACTAGAAAACTCCCACCTGTTCATTTAGGCTTTTCTCTAACTCTGCCCCCATTCCTGTGGAACGTAGCGGTGTTTTTTGTAGTACCAAACGACTTGTCAGCGCTTCAGTCTTTGTAGAGGTTGACTTCCCAGCAGTTGGCATGGAACCATCCAAGGTTTTCTCTGTAATCGTGGGTGTATCAAATAAATCAGTTTTACTGCCTCCTTTGGTGCAGGGCACAGAGCTGGTGTGGTGGTGGCCTGAAAACCATCACTCCTGTTCATCTGCAGTAGTTTGAAAAAGGGGTTGGGCCGACTGGGCCTGTACGTTGTTAATGTGCCTTATTGTTATTACCCATATGGCTTAAAAAATGTCTCGGTGCAATTTATGGTGATTCTGAGGCATCCGCAGGGCTCTTTGCTGGAGGCCCCGTGGTTGCAATCAGCCACAGATTGCTTTGTTTTAACGATGGGAACTAATCTTAATACTAAATTTTCCGTGTTACCATTTTTGTTACTCGTAGTATATAGTCCCTGGAGTGGGTCAGCATCCTGAACTCGCTTCAAGTTATTGTTTGCTGTAATATTTAGAGGTGATACCGTATTCTTGGAATACTGCTTTTGTAGCTTGTGCTTGAAGATAGGTTTGAGTTTTTCGTGTGGAACAAATGTGGTTTTATGCAGTGTGTCAGAGCTGTCAGGCCTTAATTCTGTCCTTTGAGTTCACAGCTTTACGGAAAGCTATTGGCAGTGTGACACACATCACCTTTTCAGATGTTTTCAGCTTGCATTAAATGGTACAGGCAAGTACTGAGTAATTGTTTAGTATTCTGGACTTCCTTAGTACAAGAGAAGTGTCTGAAACATAAATACAGAGTCATTGCATGGAGTGGTTTTTCTGACTCAGGGAGGAGGCCTAGGTCAGTAAGGGGTTGATATGGAGAGTAATAGAGCCTTTGTTTTAGCGACAAGTTAAAGAATTAAATTTTATTCTGCAAACAGATAAAATCGTTTCCTTCAGCAGTTAGTGAGCAGAATTTTATTAAATAAGCAGTCTTTTAAATCAGGCTGCGTGTCTGCTAGGAACCGAGTCAGTTTTTTGAGATTGCCTGTTGTACTCCCTGTGACTGTTTAAATAAAAACAAGCCAAACTACTTATCGGAATATATAAAAGCAAAATTGAAGACAAGATAAAATGTAAAATGACTTGGAGTAATAATTGGGTGTTTCTGAAGCAGCTGGAAGAAGAGTTGGTGATTAGCATACTGAAGTGGATTTAATTTTTTTTTCCCCAGTTTTAATTTCAGGAGCGCTTAGGAGGAGATGACAGTTATTTCACGGAATAATGTCCCCGGAAAGGTTCAGGTTGGCTGTTTGTTTTCCAGGTGAGCGTGCTGTGCTCCCTGCAGGGCAGCTCGCTTATTTTTTATTGTCTTTGTCAAGGTAAAACTCTTTCTGTCTTCGACGTGGTGGGAATAAGTTATCGAGCTTTTCTTAAAGCTGTGCACCGTTACTGGGACCACAAATTCCATCTCAGGTGTTGCGGGAGACCTTTTTTTGGTCGTAGTCACTTAAATTTATAAGGCTTTGTGTGGCAAGTAATTTTCATTATTAAACTTTCAAGCAGCTGAGGCAATTGTATGCCTTGCAGTTGTCTGATTTAATGATCAGAACAGCCAACCTCAGACACTGCTCCCGACTAATTCAAATGTTTTATTTAGCTGGAATTAGGGGTATATGAAGTATGAGTGGGCATTTTGAGTTTCCCAGTGATTGCATTTAGTAGAGGGGTGTTAGAGGCAATTCCTGGTCACAGGAATTTTTTTGTCAGACAGGTGCTAAATATGTGTGAGGCTGCAGCCGTCTTTGCAAGTGTGTGAACATGGGGAGATATTTGGGGTTGAAATCGGAGTTCTCCAAGTAACGTAGCCCTTGGAAGGGCTGTGGCTTTGCGAGGACAAGGACGGGGTGACAGGGAGGTGACCCGGCAGCTCTCCCTGGGCCCAGGTCGGGATTAGTCAAGTTGTTCTGTTTGTTTGGGCTCAGGCTGTTTGGCCTTGCCAACCATCTGACCTAAAACAGCGACTGAGGGTTTCCTCTGAGCCATCTCCTGAAAAATAACTAGAAATAAAAATGATGATTAGCCATCAGAATCAAAATGAATCTGATGCACGTTCTGTGAAGGGTTTGTTACATAGATTTTCACTTTGCTCCCGAGGAGACAGGCCCTTCGTTTATCTGCCTTTGCCTTGATCGTATAACTGAAAAGCAAACACACCGGTTAGATGAAACCGTGAAGTTAATGACGGGAACAAAAATGCTTTTCTGGAAGCTTTTAGGAAAGCCTTCATAGCTTGTTGTTTTATTTACTGAGATGCATTTGCCTTACGCCTCCTGATTTTTGTGCGAGGTGCCTGGGGCAGGGGGAGCGCTGCTCTGCGGTGATTACATGGAGAACACACTGCGAACACTGCAAGTCGGCAAGCTCGTTTGTGTGTAGTGCCTTCTCTACCTTTCTTGGAGCGCGTTCAATTTAGCGTGATTTAACTTCTCCATTATGCCCGTGAATTCCAAGGGCAGCTTGCTTTTTGTTGAGAAAGTTGGAAGGGAATAAATGTAGAAGCAGCAGTTGTGTGTGGGGTGGCCCTGCTGCCGCTAGGCCTCTCTTCAAAGAAACCGTGTGATGGAAAGGAACCATCCTGTTCTAGAGGTTTTATTAAAAATTTGAATTGTTAGTTAGGTACGGCCAGTATTCTGCAAATAGTCTGTGGTGTGAAATTGGAATAGTTAAAATGTCTCATGGATTTATACCGAGGCCCACAGTCAGACATAGGGCACTGTCAAACAAAAGAGCGGGAAAGTAAAGGCTTGTGTAAATATTTCCTTTAAATATTTCACCTTTGGTGCTGCGATTATCTGTGCTTGTTTATGTTGGATAAAGCAATCTGTTACTGCGGAAATAATTTCTCTTGAGGAACATTGAAATAAAACTTGAGAAAAAGGTCTCATAATATCGCCGAGGAGCATTTCCTGTAATCTCTCATAAGCAAGTGAAGGTGTGTTCCAGGATTTAGCTTCTCTGCCAGGGCAGCCATTTCTCCTTTGCACTCATAGTGTTCTTTGCACTGCTATTGCTCTTTTAGTTTAAGCAACTCATTTCTCCTCCTTGATATTTACCCAACTGTATCTCTAGAAAGCTTTAGTTTTCCTAAACTAAACAATTCAAGCCTCTGTCATCTTCATAGGATGCGTTCCCCATCCTCGTGATGACAGGAATTACCTTTCTGTGCACCTGGCTCAGTCTGAAAATTCTTTTTTTGTGTATCCAGCATTTCCCCCCAGGTTTGGCTGGTGCTGCTGATACAACACAGCAGTTGAGCTTGTTGTGTTCGACGTCTTGCTGCAGCTGTTGGGTATCGGTTGTGTTTTGTAAGGGAAAAAGAAAAAAAGGTGCCACCCATGCATTTACGACATGGAACTCGTCTTCAAGGTTTTAAATTAAAGTTCTTGTCTCCCTTTGAACTGGAAATTTGTATAAGACTACAATTTTAAAATTATCTGTTGGGTGGTGATGAAGGTGAAACTGAATAAGGCTGTGGCATTATTAGGTTCAATCTTTGAGAAGGGGAAGGAGAGGTGATATGCATCTTAAAAAGCAATCTGATATTGGGCTAGTACTGACATTGAAATTATGTGGAACTCCTATATACGCAATAAAACACATTTTTTTCAGAATTTTTTTATTGGTGCTATGAAGGCAAACCACAGCAAGGTTTCTTGTACACACCCTGATTATTTTTTCTCCCCCAGCTTCTTTTCCTGGAAATTTATCTCATAAATTTTATTGCCTCACCTGCTCACACTTGCAATAAATCCTCTGCAAATTGCCAAACTTAACTGTATAGTCTACCTTTTCTCTGAGAATGCTGAAGGTAAATTTAAAACATACCAAATAACTGCTTTGATTATAATTCTGGAAACGCCGATGTGTTTGATGGAAAAGCAATCCTGTGAAAAGGCTGCTAACAAGTGATTGACCTGGAGTTTTGATAATTTGCTTACCAAAGAATATAAATAGACGTTGGCCTGGTTTGGGTGTACTTTCCATTGAGTCACCCATCATGGAAACACAGATGACGGGGAAAAAGCTCGTTCTGTTTTCAGAATAATGCTGATTATTCCTTTGGTAAGGCACATGGAATTTTTAGGATTAAAAGTTGTCCCTGCTTTAGATTTGTGTGCACTGATTGCTGTTCAGTCGTGAACAGTGGGACCGGTGGTGAAGACCAAGTCTCGGTAACAGTTTGTATGGATGAGCGGCTTTGCCTTCACAAACAGTTAAATAGTTGTGCAGTGAGCCAAGGCCTGAAAATCTAGAAAACTGTAATGCATGTCTCTGGAAAAGGTTGGAGTTGGGTCTGGTATGATCCTGTTATTTTTATAGCATCCAGTAAGAACGGGGGGTGGGGGAGGAAATCCTTATGTAGATAAGTAAACGTTGCTCATCTTCCCACAGGGTGCGCTTGTAGGAAACCACAATGAAATGGAAGGTGTAGTTTTTCAGAGGATCTGTTTGTTCTCTTAATGCCTTCAAAACAAAAACCTTGAAAATTATCAGCAGAAAATATTCAATTTTTATGTAGCAAACTAGAGCACGTAAGAAGAAAAGGATGAAGTCCTGAGAATCCGTTCAGTAAATAAATGTGTTTAGCCTGCTTAGGATAGTGAACCAAGTGGGTTCATGGAACTACAAGGGGGGGGGTGCGTGCATTCCCACACGAGCTCGCTGTGTTTAACCTTCAGAGCAAGGTTAACAAAAAAAATTAATGGCCGCGTGACTGTATTATCGTTAGTACGAATTCAGGTGTGGCTCGGGCTTTATATCACGGGCGTCCAGAAGTTTGGCCTTGCCATTGAACTCCTCAGCCGAACAGCCAGGCTGTTGCTTGAGGAGATGCCAGTGCCGCCAAAATGTCCTTCAGAGGCTTGGCCTACACGGAGATCCCCGTAAACGCTTTGCTGGTCTGATCTGCCTTCACAGGTCTTGTCTGGAGTAATTACAGCCTGTAATTAGCTGCTACACAGTTCTTTTGAAGTCGATGGGTGTGTGATTTTTACCGTCAGCTGGGAAATAGCGTTTTACCTTACCTTGTGTTTAGTTTACCGATGGTTTTCTGTCAGGATTTTTGTGTAAAGTGTTTAGACGTCTCAAAAAAATACAGTGTCTGGAAACCAGTTAGAAGCTGTTGTTTCTTACAAATGGGCTGTAGCCGTCCCCACGGCCAGGGCCATGTCACGAGGGTCAGAGGAACATCCAAATGTCTTCGAAATGCGGGGTCACATACCCAGTTCTCCATGGTGGGCTGGGAAGGAGGATGGTTGCCTTTTATCCCGCCATTGCAGTGGGACTGCGAGGGGCTTTGGAAACAGAAAGAGCCGCTTAATTAACTTTTATTTCTGTGTGCTTTAAAGAGCTAATGCTTTTTTTCTGTTTAATGTGGAAAACCGAATTGTTCAAAGTGCAGTCATCACATGTAGTATGTATGCTTTTCTATATATTTTAAGACTACGCCTATGCATTTGCGAGCTCTGCATGTACTGCTTTATGTCTTTGAACCTATCTTTTGAGTAAAGCAACAAAATCTTACTTGTTTTCTTTCGTTATTCTGCTCTGCTTCCGTTGATGACTGTAAACTTTTGACTCCAGACTGGCAATATGAGGGTAAGATGGCAAAATGTGACTTCCTGAACATTGCTCGTCTGTTTTTAGTTTTTCTTTTCCGTAGAACATTATTAAAATTCTGTTCACTCTCTCTGATTAGATCCTTTTGTTGCAATTAAATTCAATTTCTGTTTGTTTCTGTTGTGAAGCTTTAATTACGATTTATGCCTTTTCATTGTTCCCTTGTTATTTCTTTGGGTTAAATTACCATCATATTACCTCTGTCATGAAGGATTTCTTCACTGAGATCGCTGGTAGTATCTCTAGAGCAAGACAGGAGCAGATTCATAGTGTAGCCATCAAACTGTATCGTGGTGGTATGTGGTGATGGTTCGGTTCAACGTGTGTGCTCATTACATGCAAGGAAACACTCATGTAAGAGATAACAGAACAAACCATGTTCAGTTTTTGCTGTTTAAGTATTTGTTTTAAATACGGATCAGCATCTGGGGTGTTATAAATCCTCTGTCGTCAGATTCTCCCTTGCTTTATAAAGCTGATCCGAGTAAGGGTTAAGCAAACAGCTCAGATTTTGATCCTCTGTGAGTGTAACTTAGCTAACAGTTGTAGCTTATACAGACACCGTGTTTAAGTGAATACTTGTCTTCAGTACACCAATTATGCTGACTTGTTTTAAAAACAGCAACAAAACCCCCACGATCCTTCTTCTGGAATGAGAAATAACTTCTCTTTTCCTCTTTGTAGATTGCAAATTGGCCAGAACAGGTCCTCCAGCCACGATAGTTCCCATCGATGAAGAAAGTCGGAACGGTGAGTGCACCTCGGACCCTCCGCGCTGCCCTTTTGCTTCCCCGCGGTGGCTGGGGATTAATAACGTGTGGTTATGGACACCTCTGAAATGGCAGAATTTGCTTGCGTGTAGTCATGGAGTGGAGATTTCAAAAGAAAACGAGCATCTCTTTTATTCTGCTGTCACATCATACAGTTCTTGAATTGTTGATTTCTTGTCTTAGTGTTGCATTTATGAAGTGTTTTACCCTATTGGAGTCAATGCTTTGGGCAGGTGGCTGGAATTCCTGAAACAAAGCTCCTGCTCTTTCCTGAATTTTATTTTGCCTGTTTTAAAATTTATTTATTCTTTATTTTAACCTCATAAACTAGATTTTATGGTGGTTATTTTTTTAACCTAGTAAGCTGGGCACAGTTGTGTGCTGCGTGTGGTTATGATATCTCATGTATGGGTGAATGAAATGGTGAACCAAGTCCAGGTTCTGCTGGCTGGTTGGGTGGGTTTTTTTGTTTGTTTTGATGTTTGGTTTGGTTTAATTTCTTTTTTCCTTTATCTTTTTTTCCAATGTGTGTACTATAGAAGGAGTCTCGGGATTTGATGCTTATGAAATAATTGTATCTGTAGCACCTTGTTGGGAAAGGCACCAAGCATTCTTGATGATACATGGGTAGTGCTGGCATGTTTTATAGCACTTTATTCTTACATGCTAGCAGCACTTGTCTGGAAAATGTGGTGTGACCAACAGCCCAAACTAAGGCTACATGCTGACCATAGAGTCATTTGAAATATAACCAAAAAGGCAGAGAAATAAAAAGCTTTCAGCTTTCAAATTGAATAGCATAATGAATTTATTTCCCAGCTTATTAGTGCTTGATTCGATGTTTGCTGAAACACTGAATTTTTGTTCGAGTGTTACTAGTTCTGCAAGAAAGATGGTTAAACTGAATGTGGTGGGGAGAGATGTGGATTTCCTAGAAGCTTTGCATGTGTCTGCGATGATTTAGTTTAGCTGTGAATTCTTATGAACCATTACCTCCCCATTAAACAAGTCAAACTGGAAGCAACTGCACTCTTTTTTTTTCTCTTTTTGGCCTTGTTTTGTGGTGGTGTTCACCTGGTTACACCAAATGTTTGTAGGTGGTCTCTGGCTATGCCATTGCTGTCACAAATTATTAATACACGGTTGTTAGTTGTGTTCTTTTAATATGCTGGTATTTCGGTTTCCAGGAAGCCGCTGTTGTATCCTAATGGGTGCCCTTTATTTGTGTGACACTTGGTTTTGGCTACAGTGCCGATTTGTGTTCTGCAGCGCTGCCCTCAGCCCATTTCCTTACCCATTTTACACTGCAGCTACAGCTTGAAACAACTCGCAAAAGCAGCAGACAGAGCTGATCCCTCACCACAGGACCCCAGTGCATTTACAGAACGACCCGCTACGGTCGGTAGAAATGCTCTGCTTACCAGAGCTCATCTCTCGTAGCCTTTCATCCATCCTGTGCGCGAACCCGTTTACATCCTAAGAGGTTATAAATGAGGCAAAACAGCTTCGCCACCAAAAAGAACCTTTGAAAAATTGTGAGCTGGCAACAAACAGAGGACATGAGGGGGAATAAGGAAGGTCAGCTGAAGCAGTGTGTTGTGGTAAGACAATGTTTTAGTGCCAGGTCTTGATACTTCGGGAGCGTTGTTGTGTTATAGAGCATGCAGCCTGGAAGTAAAATCACGGATACCGATGCCAGGATCAACGGGGTGAGTGTATTTTGCTCTGTGTGTGAATTCGCTAGAACAGTTTATTAGAAAATATTTTGAATGGTTTGCCATTCCATCTCAAAATTGGCATTATATAGTTGTTAAAAGTGATAGAGAAGCTGTAGTGCTAGACATTTGGATGGTAAGCAGAGTATAGGTTATACAACACTTGCAATGACCAAACCAACTTTGTATTGGAGTTGCCAATAGATGAAGAGAAACAATCCATCTGTTTTTGTTGTTAAATATACAAATATGTCTCTAGATCACCTAAAGTATGAAACCTAATGAGGTTCTTTTAATTATTTGCACTGAACGGGTACTTGAGTACTTGAGATCACATTAATGGTAAAATTTAGCGCTTCTAGGCATTCTTGCCTATCCTAGGCAAATCAGTAAATGTTGTTCTGCAAACACAGGTAAGTGCAGGAAGGAGCTTTCATGGCCGGAGGTGGGTTTGGTATCATTTTGATATCTTTTCACCCCCTGTGCTCTCGGCAGCAATCTCAGTGCAGTCACTGTACAAATCCCCATCGCTGACTCCCTGCGGTGGGCACTTAAATGCAAAATAAGATACAAAGATGCAGGAACCCAGGCTGTGGTTTGNAAGCAGTGTGTTGTGGTAAGACAATGTTTTAGTGCCAGGTCTTGATACTTCGGGAGCGTTGTTGTGTTATAGAGCATGCAGCCTGGAAGTAAAATCACGGATACCGATGCCAGGATCAACGGGGTGAGTGTATTTTGCTCTGTGTGTGAATTCGCTAGAACAGTTTATTAGAAAATATTTTGAATGGTTTGCCATTCCATCTCAAAATTGGCATTATATAGTTGTTAAAAGTGATAGAGAAGCTGTAGTGCTAGACATTTGGATGGTAAGCAGAGTATAGGTTATACAACACTTGCAATGACCAAACCAACTTTGTATTGGAGTTGCCAATAGATGAAGAGAAACAATCCGTCTGTTTTTGTTGTTAGATGTACAAATATGTCTCTACATCACCTAAAGTACGAAACCTAATGAGGTTATTTTAATTCTTTGCACTGAACGGGTGATTTGAGATCACATTAACGGTAAAATTTAGCGCTTCTAGGCGTTCTTGCCTATCCTAGGCAGATCAGTAAATGTTCTGCAAACACAGGTAAGCACGGCAAGGAGCTTTCATGGCCGGAGGTGGGTTTGGTATTATTTTGATATCTTTTCACCCCCTGCGCTCTCGGCAGCAATCTCAGTGCAGTCACTGTACAAATCCCCATCGCTGACTTCCTGCGGTGGGCGCTTAAATGCAAAACAGGATGCAAAGATGCAGGAACCCAGGCTGTGGTTTGGTTTGTTTGGATTTTGGTTTGGTTGGGGTTTTTTTTTGTGGTAGTGTTGGAGGAATTTGTTTTCAGTTTAATTGAATGTGATGCTGGAGCAACGGACCTGATGGCTAAAGCACATCAACAGCGTCCCTGCAAATTTCCGTGCTGTACCAGACTATTTTAACTTGGTTTTCATCAATAGTGGTTGAAGAAGAATGTCTCTAGAGGGGCGAAGTCTGTAGCCTCTATTCTGAGACGGGCTTAAGTGCACTAATACATTTCCTATGAGCTGTGTGATGTCTTTTGAACAGCCATTACTTAATAACATTTTCGGTGAGTACAGGTGTGGGCTGGAACTGAACTAATGAGCCTTAAAGATGAAGGGTCCCGCTGTCCATCTCCTGTGGGGATCGTGCGCTCATTCCAGTCTGGCTGCCTTAATTTTGGCTAAGGGGAAAAATTGGTTTAGTAAAGTAACACTTTTCTGATTTGGAAAGCTGCGGTGGTTTAACACAAGTGTATTGAGAAAAGCATTTGTTAAGACTTGTGACTCTGTCATCTTTTCTCTTTCAGAAAAAGGAATTGAGGATGAGCAGGACCACAGAGCCACACAGTGCTTTATGTAGCTTTATGAAAGAAAAGTAATCTTGGTTTTACTGTTTCCAATGATATTGAGAAAAATGTGTCTCAGGTCTGGCATGTTTGTGTAGTTGTGGAAATGGAAAAGGGACCAAGCTGTAATACACCACAATTTTGTATTGATTTTTCTTAGTTTCCTCGTAAGGGTAGGTTGCAGACTCTTCACATTTAACTTTGACTAGGTGCACTATTTCTTTGGGAGCCGTTAACAATTTAATTTCTGTAATGGACAAAACCCAAATGATTAGTGTAGATGTTGATCATTCATGTGAAATGTTCGTAGGGCGAAACTGCTTCAGTGGCTTTCCAGTCCCAGTTGTGCAATGGTCCGTATGCCTGTCTGTCCGCACACAGGTTTTTCTCACATCTTTAGACGATCTTACAGCTGCCTGAAGAATTCACGAAGGTTTTTCACCAGCTGTGGAAAGGATTCCTTTTCAAATATATCTTCATCAAACTGCAATCTGGTTTCCATACCAATGGAGACGTGGTATGCTGTTTATATGTAGGGTGAAGCGTTAAGTTACCATAGCTGGTAAATAAATCTTTAAATGCAATGTTATCTTACTGTATGAGGGAAAGAGGAGATCAATCAACTTGCCTTCTAAACCACTGGTTGTCTTAATTCTAGAACTAATGGCTCTCATTGTACAGATACCGCCACTTCGATTTGCTCAAATCAGAGCACGCAGTGCGGAGTTTATTCTGGCTTGGTATTTTTATATAATAAGGAAGGTGATACATTAGGTCAAATATCTGCCATATTAGGTAACTTTTATCAGAAGAAATTACCCTTTCAGAATGTTTTGGACCGATTCTAACCAGAGGAGTGGATTTGCACTGATTTGTGCACGCCACGTGGCTGCTACTAAGGGCCGAAGACCGAATTTACCACATCACAGAATGCTCTATGTCCTCAAATTTCTCCATAATGGGGCAAAATTGGGTAGTGTGCCACAGGTTAATAATGTATTTTTAGACTATTCCGCTTTTTCTGTCATGACTTTGCATACTTGGTTGCCAGAGAGCAAAATTTCCTTCTTTAGTATTCAGGGATACAGCCGATTAAGAATAAGGCTTATTTGGTCTTAATCAGCTGTCCCAAGAATCATTATCAAATGCAACAATAAGAATATTATCAGAGCATAACAAATTTATATTTCAGGAAAGGCTAAATTGCCTGGAAGAGCGTAGCTGCTGTTCTTGGTAGATGAGAAGGCTTAGAATTGAGCAGATAGAAAGGGCTAAGTGCAAGAAGGAAAAGTTAGAAAATTCTCTTAAACTCAGCTCATAAATGTCTCCAATAAGATAGAATATGGAATTTATTTTTTTTCCTAACTCCTCGTTGTGGTTTTCCTCCTGTTCTTCATGTTAGCAGCTGCCTCAGGCACGCTGGTGCTTAACTTGCTGTTTAAATCAAAATGTAAACTAGTGCAGGAGAGTATCACTTCATAGCTGAAAACTCGATTTAGTTTATAAATTCATGAGATGGGAAAAGAGGCCTAAATTTATGGAAATTATTTTTGTTTCGTTTAGGCCTGTTTGTTCATTTCCACGCTGAAGTTATACGTTCTTGGGATTTTGGTGTTAATGATTTCATTGAAAAGTCATGAATCAATTTGGTGTCTAATGGTATTTTTATACCATAGATTTAAATTCGCACTCACGTGTTTTTCATGGAGGACAAATGTGTAAAGACTAAAGAAGCTGTGAAATGGGTGAGCTTATTATTCCACTTTTATTCATGAACACAGACATCAGTAGTGGCCGGTATGTAAGCACAGCTTTTGTTCAAGATCTCTACAATTCTCCTTTTTCAGTATTTTTTTTTTTAATTATGTCTTTTAAGAAAAATTCAAAGTGCCAAAAAGCAGGAAAAAATTTGGGGTGGAAGAAGGGGAGAAGTCATCCCTTTAGAAACTTATTAATTTATTCTTAAGGGTAGAAAATACAGTTAGTAAGTGATAGATTTGGAATTATTTGGAATACTTTTGTGCTGTAGGAGTAATTAGCAGATCAGGCAAGAACACAGGTCTTCCCGAGTATTGATGTTTAAAATGCCAAAAATTGGGCCTTTACTCCATTGTGTGGTAGGTACAGTTTTTGTGAGTAACAATTATGCTCTGTAATGCTGAGGCCTTATTGAAGTGTATTTGAGATTAACGATTTTAGTGGAAGTTTTCCTCAGAGCGATCTAAAATTATCTGAGCAGCTCATCTTTGGCAGTTTGAGTATTCAGAATAACTTATTCGAGATATGATACTCGATCCATTCACATTCCCAGGTTGTCAGTTTGCCTTTGCAGACAAAGAACCGAGTATTTTGGCAAATTCTTTCGTACAATTTTGAAACATCAAATGTTGTTTTACAAGCAATATTCTTTACCTGTCTTCTCCTTCCCAGTTCCAGTAAAGCAGTGCAAGAATAGGAGTATTTAATGCATGTTAAGCCTGCTTAAAATCAGTTTTCTTCTGGGAAGCGGGAGGTGACTGCTGTGATCAATCCTCCGGTAGCACTTGCCAGAGCTGTTGTGTCGTGCTTTCTGTTTTGGTATCGCTTTACTGTGGAGTTACTGTTTGTTAACTAACACATAAACCCACCGGAGATTAACAGAGAGCTTGATTTCTGTGTTTTTTTTTTTTATTCCTTACAAGCAAAGAGGGGGTATTGGTGGCATTTACGTGAATGCCAAGACAAACTAATGGCAGAGCCAGGAATACTTTTAAACATCTGGTAGCAAAGGGACGGGGGGAGAAGTATTTTTTGCCGAGTTTCATGTAGGTACAAAATGGAAATAGGGGGTTCATAGATGTAGGCGAGCTCAGAGCTCCCCTGATGTCAGAGCGAACGGATCTTCTTTTGCCTTTTGGGGAATGGCGTTTTATGTGTGGTGCTGTCAAATGGCAGGGTTCCTGCCCTGCAGCTCAGAATCCTGCCCTCCTTCTTCATCCGGCTCTTTGGAGCTTTGCGTTGTGCTCCCGTTCCCAAAACCTCTGCTGGGTCCCATGCGCTCGGTCCCGGAGTCATCTCTTCTTACCCACTTGAGTCTGTTTTATTCCAAGCTCGCTTCCCCACCTACCCCAGGTAACTTATTTGAATGAAAAAAATGATCCGGCCGTTGCAGAGCTGCAGTAAAAATTCCCTCTGATCCATGAAAAGACGTATTTTTGTTGCATATAAGAAGTTTCTTAAAATATTAATTTGAGCAGTTGGTTTTAAATCTTGTTTCCATGGTAGTAAAGACAGGTAAGGTTTTCAGTGCCTTTTAAACTATTTTACTCTCTCTTATTTTTAGGAGTCCTTATGATATGCCCTCAAAACATACAGGGAGTTTTTGTCTAGTTTTATGCATCCAAAATACTTAAATATGGAGAGCCAACATCGTTCAGTGGAAACTACACTTGTCAATAGGTATCTTTAAATAAAAAAGGCTTGTAAATGGTCACATCCCAGCCGCCTTATTTTGCTCTGCTCTTGCTGTACACTTACGTGTCTTTTCAACCCAAGGTACACTTTTCTCCCTCAGATTCTTGTGTTTTGAAGCAGCTTGCTCTGAAAACACGAGCGATTTTAGCTTTATTCCAACTCTAAAACGCTAATAGCACTTACTGCTTGTTTTGAAGAGCAGAGTGCTTGTGACAGTAAAATAATTCAAGAAGTTCTTCGATTTCAATCATAAGTCGCATTTGTTGGTTTATTTTGTTACCTGGTCACACATGAGAACTCCTTGCATCCTTGTAGATTTTCAACGTCACGTTAATCAAGCCCAATGTTACCCTCCACAGCTCCGATATTCTCTTTTATTCCCTCACATTTGTCATCATTACTGGTTTTCGATCAAGTATTTGCTGCTTTTATGCCGTTTTTTTCATCGTAAGCCTCTGGTATTTTAAGACCCGGGTTGATTCATTGCCCCTCGGGACAGAATATTTTTTGTGTAGAAACCAGGTGGGTTATTGTTATTTGTGGTACCGTAGCGGAGGGGCCGTGGCTGCCATATTCAGGATGTGTTCAGAAGAAAAATGTCAAAACGACACCAAACTTCCCCAGAGTGTGAGGCTTGGGGGGCATAAATATTCATTTTTTTTTCTTTGCATAATTATTTGACGCCAAGTTCTGAATCAGCCCAAATGTATATTAGTTCTTTCAGAAGAATAATTATACGTGGCTGCTGCCAGGCATTACGTTTTATTTTTCGGGATGGTTTATGAGACCAATGAAAAATCTGGCAAACATTACTGCTGAAATGCACTACTGAGCATTTGTATTGGGCCTATTATTTTGTCACTGTCACAACAAGGTGAAGTTTAAAAGAGCAATTCTGGGATAAATTATCTTCCGCACAGAGAATTACTAGTTTTGGAAAAGGGCATCCCCAAGGAAGCCGACAGCCAAAAGAACCACCAAACTTTTCAAGCATGTCTGTGTGTTTTGATAGCTCTTTATTTAATTTTTTTTATTATTATTATTATTACTGGTTACCATAGATTTGGAGCCTGTGGGTTACTCCCTAAATGTTTTTCAAAAAATTCACTTTGCACTCTGCTCACCCCATAGACCAAAGACCCCTGGGGAATTCAGGTTGGGCTTTGCCTTCATCTCTTCTTTACTCAGTTTACTGAGTATAGTGTGTATATATATATATATATATATATATATATATATATATAAAAAACTGAGATAGTTATACATCCCTTACTTGGATTCCCTTTTGCATCATGTGTAGCTTCCAGGGTTGTTTTTTATCTTTTTTTATCTTTCCCTCATCTAATTGTCCTGTGGTTTAATTCTGTTGCTTCGAATTGATAGAAATTTCAAAGCAGAAATTCCGAGATGAAATTCCTTAAAGAAATTTAGCCTTATGAAGAAGAATATTTATTTTATTTTATTATTATTATTTTTTTTTATCATTGGACCTTTTCTTGAGTGTGAGATTTGGAAGCTTGTTTGGTTAATATTGGCTCTCGATCGGATGTGAACCGCGTGTATGTCCTGCTTTCTGGACCAGATTTCTTTTTTATATTTTTATTTTTCTTTATTTTTATTTTTATTTTTTTATTTTNGGATAAATTATCTTCCGCACAGAGAATTACTAGTTTTGGAAAAGGGCATCCCCAAGGAAGCCGACAGCCAAAAGAACCACCAAACTTTTCAAGCATGTCTGTGTGTTTTGATAGCGCTTTATTTAATTTTTTTTATTATTATTATTATTACTGGTTACCATAGATTTGGAGCCTGTGGGTTACTCCCTAAATGTTTTTCAAAAAATTCACTTTGCACTCTGCTCACCCCATAGACCAAAGACCCCTTGGGAATTCAGGTTGGGCTTTGCCTTCATCTCTTCTTTACTCAGTTTACTGAGTATAGTGTGTGTATATATATATATATATATATATATATAAAACTGAGATAGTTATACATCCCTTACTTGGATTCCCTTTTGCATCATGTGTAGCTTCCAGGGTTGTTTTTTATCTTTTTTTATCTTTCCCTCATCTAATTGTCCTGTGGTTTAATTCTGTTGCTTCGAATTGATAGAAATTTCAAAGCAGAAATTCCGAGATGAAATTCCTTAAAGAAATTTAGCCTTATGAAGAAGAATATTTATTTTATTTTATTATTATTATTTTTTTTTATCATTGGACCTTTTCTTGAGTGTGAGATTTGGAAGCTTGTTTGGTTAATATTGGCTCTCGATCGGATGTTAACCGCGTGTATGTCCTGCTTTCTGGACCAGATTTTTTTTTTATATTTTTATTTTTATTTATTTTTATTTTTATTTTTTTATTTTTTCTGCTAACCTATGGGTAAGTTACAGCTTTAGCTTTCAGTTTAACAGAAAATACTTATTTTGAACAGGGGCTTGGACTAGATGGCCTCTGGCAATCCCTTCAAAACTTACTCATTTTCTCATTCTGGGCATGCACTACAAACTGCCTTATTAGCAAGCAGGATGGTTGGTTTGTAATGCAAATTTATTTTAATTGTTTGCATCTTTTGGGGGCATAACATTCTACAGTCTCCTATGTTGATTAATAAAGAAAAGGAAAATAGATGAGATTGTCTGCTCAGTCTGATTGCTATTTACTTTCCTCTTTTACCAACAGCTGTTAGGAAGTCAGATTCATTTTTTCCTCCTCATTGTTCCCAATTTGTTAAGATTGGAATTGGTATAATATTGAGACATATTAAGCTTGAGGTTCTGTAAATATCGCTCAATACAGTAGCTCCTCTTTTATCTAAGCTTGCTTGAAAATCTCTGGATCAAGATGTTATTTGGAGAGACAAGATTCCAATATGTTAACTGTCCCAGGGGAACTTCTGGCTGTAGCTTGGAATAACACACACCTTGTGGCTATTAACGTTTTGGGGACACCCAGAGGAGGTTACGCTGGGGATTGTAGAGGACAACTGGAAATGATTCATCTTTGCCCATCATTACAAGTCGGAGCAGATCGTTTTTTAACTCCTGACATAGCTGAGAGTTGAAGTACTGAACGTTTTGCTCGGGTTCTTATTTGTTCATTTAACACTACTTCGAAAAGCTTTGGGGAGTTAGTCCAGAACCTGAGCCCTCTATGTGCGTATTTTTCTACATATTTAGGACGTTGCTGTATTAATGCAGGACATTCATATGAGATTAAGAACAATACGTGCTGTGGGTATCTGGTGTCAGCAACCTCCAGGCAAAAATAATTTGTGATTCAGGACGTTTTGGTTTATTTGAATTGGATAGTAAACTACCATGTCCAAAGGGATGAGACCGGCAGAGTTCAGTGTCGGGGGTGTTCTTTATCACAGTGGAGGAAAAGCTGGTATTTGAAAGGCTTCAGGATTACGAATGTCGGTATAGCTCTTCAACTGAATTCATATTCATAGGTCAGTGTTTAATCACTACGCTTTTAATATTTTTTCCAGTTTAAATAATGCTATTTTAGCAAGTAAATAACATTTTATTTTATTAAGACGCTAAAATGAGCTGGCTAGGTGAATGAGATTTCTTGAAAAACACTTGGGGTATAGATGGGAAATGGAGAAAAGGCTCAATCAAGAACGAAGGCTTTGATCAAGACACCAGGAAGAGAAAGCTAGCAAAATCCAGTTGACCCGGACATCAAAATATATATTAAAAAGAAAAATATTTTTCAGCTAAGAGAAGAAAAAGTGCAAATGAAGCGGGATGGCTGGGAGAGAGCGAGGATTGCGGGTTGGCTCAAACCTAAAGACGCCCTTGGTGCGTGTTGTGATGGAGAGGACGGGACAGGTGCTGGGAAGGCAGGGAGGCGATGGAAGGGGCTGCGTTTCAGTGGGGTGGAATTGGGGGGCTCTCTGTCCCCCACGCCGGAGGACCAGGAGGAAAGAGGGTGATTTTCATCCCACGGTAGGGAAACAGTTGATACGTGCAATCACAGGCGAGGCGATGAGGGTTTTAATAAATCTTTCAAGCTTGGCAATAATATATGATTGGCAAATATATTGGTATATGTCTTAGCTGACCAATAGCCCATACAGCATGCTATTTTAAGGAACAGAAATTTTTCAAGACCTGATTTCTAGAGTACGTGAGAAAAAGTCAAAGCACGCCACTAAACACAATCTAGGTAAAATGAATACGCTGCTCCATACCAGACGTGACGTTGGTCTCATGACTTTCTAGAACAGAAATTACAGTTTTAAACAAGTCAGATTGTGTGCACAGTTGTTGTCCATGGCTGAGATCTGACTCTGGAGCCTGTTTCAGGTTTTTGCAACGTAGCTTTATTTAATTCCAAATACTTCGCTCTGATGTTTGAAAGCTGAAGCTCGCGTACCTCCAGAAGCATCTACTCACTGTACCAGTATATTTTTACCAAAGACACTCACTCTTGTTCTGTATTTCTTCTCTGTATTGCACATCATGTTCTTTGGGCGATGACAGGCGTGGTTTTATGGCAATAAGCAAAGAGACAGAAAGCTTTGTCTACACGGAGGGGCACTCAGAGAGGATGGGTTTGTTTTCTGGCAAGATTTTTAAACACTTTGTTAGACGATTCATGCAATTCAATCTGATGGTAAGAAGGAGTTTTGCTTTTTTGATTTGTTTTCTGAATCAGGTAAGTAGAAATCCATTTGTCAGGAGTTTTGGCTTTACATACTTAATAACGGATTTGGGGGTTTTTGTGCTATTTAGAACGTGTATTAAGATTTCTTTACTGACTTAAAGACTGTTTCTCAGTAGGACCTTATACCTTCGGTAGGGTGTTTACTGTTGGTATATCTAAAGGGAAGAGTCCTCGAAGCCCTTAGCCTCCTGTCCTTGCCTTCGCTCGTCCATCAAGGAACACACTTCACAGTTCTTTCTCCCGCTTTTTTTTGCAAGAGCAAGGCCCTTGCAGAAAAGCCTCGAAAGAAGAAAACATTTTCTTCCCAACAACATTTAACTAACATTACACTGGACTTTTTGCAAAGGCACGTGCATTTTTCCGTCAACCTGCACGTGCCGCAAAAGCGGGTGAATTTTCGGCTGGGTAGGGATCACCCGCGTTTTTTGGCATGAGGTGCTCAGGGATGACTGCTCCGCGTTATTAAAACCCTTTCAAGTACAGCTCCAGCAATGTATTAACGTGTCAAATTTGCAAGGCCACCGTATGGAGTTCGTTCCGTGCTTTTCTTAAGCGTTAAAAGCTCCTGTGGAAGCGACACGAGGCAACGTTGCTTTTGGAAGTGTAGGCCCGCAGTCAGCAGGGGCTTTGAGACGCCCCTCCAGGCACTTTAGTTGGCTTCAGGGTTGAGAAACTAGTTATCTTTAAGATAAATACAAACCCCAAAAAATTAAAATATAAAATAAAATATTAAAAAATAAATATATATAAAAAGCAAAAGGCCTGATAACAGTGGACTGCAATATGTAGGCCTAGAAGGAGCATATAGCAGCCATCCTTACAGAGCTCTCAGTCTATTGAGATGTTGATTTTTTTTTTTCCCCATTGGAATATCATAGGATACTAGTCGTAACTATTTTCTGTTATTTTGGGGTTTTTTTTTGTCAATCTCATGCTAAACCATGGGTTTTTCAGCCGCCTTTAGGTTAATGGCAGCTCTGTAAAAAGCGCTTACAGGCACCTTTCTTTGGGCAGAATGTATCTGGAGAGCACGCTTTGTTCTGGTCCCTACAGACCACTGCTTGTTATACATTAAATGTTAAAGATCTGGAAGTGATCTTTATTGCCTCTTGTTGAAAGCTATCTCATGCATTATTTATCAAACAGTAGGTGAAGACTTCAACCTTTTTATGATAATTGATAGCGGCTGGAATACAGGATTACAAACAGTTCCTGAGCAATAGTAAATGCCAGCATGGGAGGTGTATCGTTGGGACACGTTTCCCATAGTTAATTCAAAATAAATATGCTTTATTGGGCCTCAGTCAACACGGAGGGGTAGAGAGGAAATAGATTATAGAATTGGATGTTAATACTGCTGCGTGGGGTTTTTGCTTGTGTTTTACAGCAGTCGTTCGAACTGCATGAACTGCAGGCCTTTCAGTGTGAGATAATAAGATTAAAGATGCCTTCTGTGGGTTGTACAACCGGTTCGGTACGGCCGCCGTGCTTCCCTGGAATTCAGCATCTTCATGCAACCCTTTCTCTGGATCACCTGGGGATTTTAAGTAGTTTTAACAATGGGTACTATTAGAATTATCTCCTGTTAATCAGCTGAATCCTTTGTGGTCAAGGGGAGCACCGGAGCTCGCAGGTGACCGCTCAGACCTGAACATAAGAAGCACCTTTTACTGCCCGATTTTAGCTGTTTGTAATCAGACAAGGGTGGTTATGAGGCGTGGAGCTATAGGTGTGCAGATTTTTCGTATCAGTTGTATCGAAAAAAGATGGACATCAGAAGAGATGAGGAAAAAAATAACTTTATACCCATGAACTGTTAATTCAGTTTGATAGAGCTGAAGCAGCTACGTAGTGATGCCTCATTATTTTGAAATTGAATAAGAGGTTTCCTTTCATTAATCCTTTATTCTCTAGACAGATGGGAATCGGTAGCTGGTTTTTTTCATGGGCAATTTTGCCCAACTGGCAGTGCATTGAAAGTTACTATTGAAATATGGTGCGGTATAGTTGAGGGGGAAAAAAAATATATACCTTAATTTTTAAAATGTGCTGCCTTGTTTTTGGTTCGTGTGTTTATAATCGGTGGTAAAATCTATGTTTGTTTTCAGCTTGGATAGTTGTATATCTAAAAACATGCCTGGTAGGTGTCAGATGTAGGTATTTTGAACTGTAAAGTGAAGTGTCAGAAGAGAGAAACTGGAAAAGAACGTGATAGATGTGACCGGCCGGTGCTCACATCCCCTCCATGGCACCCAGGGAAGATCTGCCCCGGGAGGAATTTGGTTGCTGCGATTTTAAATCGGAAGTGGGGAACGTGCTCATTCTGCATCAAATGTAGTTTATAACTTCATTTCATATAACCAAGCGCTGGTTTGGGGTTTTTTTAGCATGTTCGTGGAATAACTCTTCATTTGTCCCAGAAAAGACAGAAGTGAGCGCTGTTTCTGTGGCCTGCAAATGGTGTTCTAAAGATCTCTTCACTCCCTGGTAAAGAATCCTCTCTGTGCAGCCGATTTGAACGGAAGTCGGAGTGGCCCAGGCTATTATTTCTTATCTTCCTTTTAGCTGACAGTTCTTTTTTTGTCTTCTACCTTGTTAAGTATTTCATATCTCGTGTATGCTGGATTGGTAAACATTAAAATACATGGCAAACACATATTTACCCTCACTTGAGTACTGATTTGCACTGTCCTTTTCGTTCTGCAGCTGGGCATAGCCTTGAAACTTTTTGTACCGTTTCCGTGAGCTCTAATAAGCCCTTAAGCAGGATGAGCAGTGTGACGACTGTGGAATAGCGCCATGTATTTTGAGTTCCAGATGTCGGTCCAGTTTATTTGTACGTGACTGCTATCTGTCAGGTTAACTGCTTAGAAAAGTAGAAGAAAGAAGCAGCGGAGTCGAGTTAAGCCTCGCACCCTTTCCGGCTTCATCCCATCAAAGACATCGGGGTATTAGCAAAGGAGAACGCTCTTCCAGCTCAAGTCAAAATGTAAACCTTTCTGTGAGATGAGCGCGAGGACGAGACTGGGAACTGGAAAATCAAAAAGCGCTATAGCCGGCTGAATAGATTATAAAGTTGCTGTGACCCTCTTGTCTCTCACAGAATATCCGTACGCAGCGCAAAGTTTTATTTTTCTGATCATCATCTAACAACGCTTCTGTTAATGAACGGTCCTTTCACGTTGTTGATAAATTGCGTGAAAACTTAAATATTCCTCTTCTAAAAGAAGATAAACCTGCCTTGTTGTGACGGTGAGAATCCAGTCTTGGTGGACTGTTGTTCTCCACAGTGGAAGTGGTTTCTGGTGCCTTAAGTCTGATCCAGGTCAGTCCTCAGCCTCTGCTTGATGAAATCGGGGGTTTAAAGCAATTCTTACGATGCCAAAGGTTTTCTGATTTGGTCATGTATGCTCCCTTCTCTCTGTCTCCTATCGAGGGACTCAGATTAATTTCATTCTGTGAGTTAGGGACCCCGGGACTCCGGACCCAGTGGTACCGCTCGGCCGTGCTAACACCAGACGCCGCAGTAACAGAACCCACTGCCATTGTCATTGTCACTGTCCCCGTGGTTACGGAAGGACAGACTGCCCCAGCAGGACAGGCTGCCTCAGCCCTTGCAGACGATGTCCTGACTCCAGCAGGAAGGTGCTGCAGGAAAAACGGGCCTGAGGATGCTCCAAGTCTGCAACCATCCCCGTCTCCAAAGGACAGAGGTACCCAAGGGGCTCTGCAGCACCGGGGGGGTGCTGGCCAGACCCATCCTGCTCAGGACACGCTGAATTTCCAAAATGTTTCCCGACCTGGAGCTCTGTGTTTACTTGTGGCTCATGCAGCAGTTTGCTCCTCGTTGCATTTTGAGAGCTCTCGGCTGAGTAGCTCTTAATCCATTTAACTTTCATCCCGTTTATTTTCGTAGCTCCGTAATCAGCTTAGGTGGTATGAGGCCATGGAAATTTCAACTTAGTAAGTCGCGTTCCCTTTTGCAGGCTTGCAATCGAGTTAAAAATAATACAAAGTTAGTTATTAGTGTTTTCCATGAGCCCATGGTAAGAGGCGTAATTCTATTCCTGCAGCAGTGCCCTTGCTTGGTTTTTCCTGGGATCAAGATTCAACTGACGTGTGTGTTTACTGGTTTAAAGAGTGGTGCACGCTTTGCATCCCTGTGTTTCAGACTATTGCCCGGTGACGTGGATGCTCGGCTGGCTCCTCTGAAACGCCTCCGCATCCACACGCTGGGAACAGAGGCACGAAAGCATCAGGATTGGTTTGACCTTGTCCTCTCTTGAAATGCAAATAGTGTTTCATCAGCACCTTGTGACTAACTCATCTTTTACTACTAAAAAACGGTTATATATTTATTAAGTGCTTCTGCGTTTTCTGCTCTGCGGACAGAGATGTTTAGCGCCAGGTTCAAATGGTTTGCTCTCTATCAAACATAACACAAGGTCTCAAAGCTGCTTTCGGGGGCTGAACTTGGTTAGGCACAGAGTTCTCCTATGCTCCCTTGTTTCTCTCCCCGGTGTTGTGAAGCGTTCCCTCAGTCTCCCGTTAGTTTCTTCGCCTCCATTAGCGTTCAATTGCTTCCATTTGCTGGTGTATTTTCCTTTGTCAGCTTTGCCTGATGCCAGTTGGTTTTGCTTTTATTTTTTCTGATTGCTACCTTGAGTGCATTGAACTAAAGGCCGCGTGCCTGTGTAACCTCTCAAAATTAAGTGGAAAATCCACCTTACTTTTCTGATGAGAGGTATCTGTTATTCTGCTGTTGATTACAGGTACCCGAGGGAAGGCTGCGCTCGCTGTGCTACCGCGAGTTGTAGAGGTTTGCTGATGTTGTGCATTGGCACAAGTTTATATGTCGAAATTAACTTGGATTGAACGTGTTTTACCTCACCAGCAAAAGCGTGGCCGCATGTTGAGGCCCACACGTTGCCTAAAAGCGACAAGTTTCTTTGAATTTCCGATCGCTCCCTTTCCCGACGATGGGTGAGATGTGCGATCAGCGGCTGCTGCTGGAGCAGATACTTCCCCGCGTTACTGCTTGGATTTAAAAGTCAAGGTGAATGAAATTTTAAGGTTATGGTCACACAGAGATGTTTGGCATTTGAATTTAGTGGCAGTCGAAGTAAAGCATCCTGTGCCTATCTGTCTTTTTAAGTAACTTAAATTTGCCCTTGTAATGCCTTTTTGTGGACAGTATCGTGGCTGAGATAGGCCAACCTTAGCAGCAGTTTGACAAAGGGTTCGAAGAGTCGCGCTGTCCTCTGGAGTGAGGTGAAAACACAAGTCTGGCACCAAAAGGGATGCAAAGCCGCGTTAGGCAAAGGCAGCTAACCAGATGTGACAGCCCTGTCCTCTTTCTGGTCACTCTTGTCACTGAGAGGTGCGGCTGAATTAGAAATGACTAATGGAGGTTGTGAGAAGCGTGGGGAAAAAGACTCAATAGCAACGTGTATTAAACATCTTGAGGTTCTCGAAGTACAGAGAGGAGATGACATGCCGAAAGCATGGGAAAGGTAAATAAATAGATGTAGTGCGGCGTGGGCACCGCTGTCCCTATGGACCAGGTCTCCGCTGACTGCAGAAGCAGCCTAGGGCAGATATCGGGATTGCTGTTGCCCAAATAAATCAGGGAGATTTCTGATTTCTCACTCTACACTGCAGGTGTAACCAGTGGAACGGGTGGGTAAGGCTGCCCACTCAATAGGATGAAAACGTGGCTGGGATGGGCATCGTTCCCATATGGTAAGGCCTTGCTTCATCTCTCTTGACAGAAAATACTGATCGCAACTAGAGCTGCCCACCCTAATGTGTTTTTGTGGGGTTTGTGCTGCTTGCAGACCCCGCAGGAGCCTTTCCTCCCTTTTGTTCCTTTGGAAGCGACCTTCTTCGTTGTTCCATCATCAGCCGGTGTGACGGGAGAGACTCGGATTTCTTTTGAGGGTGGTGGCAGATTTTCATCTTGCTGAGGAGAAAAGTTTTAAAAATGCCTCATCTTCTCAGACTGAATGTCTTTGTGATCCTGCTGTTAATCGTCCTCTTTAGGACGATGTTAATTCCTCTTTAGGAATTGTTTTAGACTTGTTTGGTGTGTGGATGTACACGGGGACAACATGTACTGAAGTGTAGTGGTTAATGGCCAGACACTGGTCCGTGTCCTGTGGTGTTCGTGCAGTTCATTTCCAACTGGAGACACGTGAAAACTCCTGCTTTGGGTTAGCAGGCTCTCGATTGTGGTCTCGCTCGCTGGCCGAATGAGCAATAGTTGAATAGCCAGAATAGAGAGGAAAATACGTTCATGAGCACTGAGGGGAGTACCAATGCTGGTAAATAAAAAAAAGACATCTAACAATTTATAGCAAGTTAATAATAATGACGGGGGAAACAAACCAGAAAGAGGACTCGGGCTGAAGTGTGAAGCAAAGACATAAATCCAGAATAGAACATTTTCCAGCTTAAGAGCTGTATGTTGAAACCTGAAGTTGACAGGTCCTTAGCAGGGAAATGCAGCAGGATGGTAGCACACAGCCTTTAAATTCCTGCCGTGCCAAGTGTTGGAGAAACTCCTCTTCCTTTGGATTTGTTTGCACTTGAAGGCCAAGAGACCTTTGGGATTATCTCATGCTCGCAAGGACAAAGTTAATTTCCAGCTGTTCATAATATAATTCACTTTCTCCGTGTTGGTCTATATCAATCAAATTTACTAACTTCCTTTGTGAGAAATATTTATGCCTACTCAGAACACATCCAGTTAAAATTGATTGCATCTTCATTGGATCCAGTATGAAATATTTTTTCCCGGGTAGAAGCATGGGAGCGTTAATAGGAGGGAAGACAGAGGATGTTGTCTATCGCAGGATTTAAATATCATTTAAAGTCGTGGTTGGGAGAATAATAACTTTGAGAGGTGCGTCCTTATCATGGTGTGCAGAGCACACCGGCACGAGCCATTACCCGCCCAATCTCCAAAATTCCTGCCAAAAGGAATTCTCAAATACCAGCCAGGAGGCTGCTGTGGGAAGAGCCGCGTTGCCAAAGTGTATTTGGGGCTAAGATTTGGGCTTTGCGACGTGGTAAAAGACAGTGGAATTAGAAAAGCAAAGCTGTGCATAATACTCCGTCGTGTGCTCCTTGATCCAAGTACTACCCTAATAAAGAGGAGATGAGGGACCTGAAATAGCAGGAATGGCTCCAGGCTCTGCACCTCTGCTGGATCTCTAGTGGGAAAAGTCTGAAAAAGGTGATAAAATTGAGCGGGCGGGATACTTTAAGCTTCTGGAGAATAGGGTAAAACTGCCTTTTCTTTCTCAGATTTGTCCAAAATTACCATGTAGGTTCATTGGCCAGCGTGGTGAGTTGATATTATGGAAAAACTAACCGTGGTATGTTTTCATTTCAGTCTGTTTTCATAAATAGAACAAGAGGAGTAACCAGGAGGTAAATAACAGGCTTAGCAGTGCCTCCAGATTTTCGTGGAGTTTCATGGCTTCTTTTAATAGTCGCTGTTTAAGATGGATTTCGCTTAAGCCAAAATGCCATTTAGACTAAAATTCTGTAGGGAGCTTGAGGAATGAATGGGTTTGACAAATGAGCAGTTTGAGGGAATTCATCTTCTGTGGAGGAAGTCATTGAATCTCGGCTTTCTTGTAGAGGGATAGGGTAGAATTTTATTAACTTCAGGTAGAAAACAATGAAGAAGTGCCTTGGGAAGTAAGATTTTATTCCGATTAGACCAGCCGAATTCATCTACCAAGATCAAATACGCGGATTTATTTTTTTTTTTACTAGTGCTTGAAGTCTTAAAAGCTATAGCAGCATATTGAAACGTGTGTGCTTTGGACAGCTGAAATGAATATTGTAGCAGATGCATCAGAAATTTGCTGGGAGGTAGAGAATTGATGGGATTCTTATGGCAAGAGCAAACGAGACGGGAGTAACGAGGTGGTTTCCAGTGAAACCCTGAAGAAAGCAGAGATTTATAAAAGGGAAATAAGGCAACAGATACAACAGTTTCTCCCCAGGCTGCAGTGTCGTGCCTGAAAAGGAAAAACGGAGCTTTTTTGCCAGCCCGGTGGGTCCTGAGCAATCGTGGTCCCCGATTCAGCTGATAATTGTCGATACGCTGCGTTTAAACGGCGGCTTTAATGAACTCTTTAATGGTATCCTTATAGAAGCAAATAGTGATTTAGGTCTGTAAGGTAATAGAGGGCAGGAAAAGCTGTTTTTCCTGGCAGAAGAAGTCGGAGTTATTGGATGCAATTACAGGATTCATGGTTATGCAAGGAAAACGTTTCTGTGGTGCCTCAGCAAACTGGGGCACCTGCTGCCCCAAAGCGTTTGGAATGGGAACGAGCTCAAAAAACAAGGAATCAGACTCATGGAAAAAGGTATATCCAGACCTTTTTTATGATCCCCGTACCATGATGGCCCAGCTACACTTGCCGGCTCTGGATTTTTCTAAGCTGGTGGTTGTAGGAACCTTGAAAGTACAGCGGGAAATAAAGGCAGGAAGAGTAGAGCACAAACTCTGTTCAGCTGAAAATAAAACGAAATTTTGAAAAGCCTTTAACTTTGATAATGTTGGGGGTTTTCTATATTTTCAAGAGGAAACATAAATGCAAACTCTTGGAGGATGAAAATTGCTAAAAAAGTAAGTAGGAGCACTTGTAGTACATCAAAGCATGTACTTTGTGCTGGAAAAGAAGAGGTATGTTGCAGAAAGTTTCTAGCAACCAGAAGATGAAGCCAAATAATTGCAGCTACCATAGCCAGGACTTGGGATTACTCCAAGGTAAATGTATAAATCCAGCCTAACTGGGCCCCATAACCACCTGCCTATCTTTTCTTCACACTATGGTAAAATTCTTGCTTCTGGGAAAGTTCCTTTTCCCCTTCTACTGAGAATAAAAGTGAATTGGTTTTGTTGAACAAAAGCAACCACCGTTCTGTTTTAATGGAAAAAAGGTTAATTGATGCAGCTGGGCCCTCAGTGCTAAGCTCTTAATAGACAATGAGCAACTGGCTGTTAGCTGCTTGTTAAACGTATAAAATATATATGTCTATACAGTATATTTTAACTTGGCAAAGTGTGTGTAGTTGAAACTATTATCTTAACCACTCTGAAATAATGTAATTTATGTGAACTTTTCGTATTCTTTACTGTCTAGGAGTTTTACAGTGGATGCAACTGCATTTATTGGGCATTGGTGCGTTCACTAATAGAACAGAAAAGGTGCAGCTTCTGATTTGCAGTATTTGCATGCAGCAGGCTCCGGCCACCTTCTTCTAGCCCTATACAAGTCCTAGCAGTATATATTTCGCCTTTTACAAGATGAGTCCCTGTGCGCTTGAACAAAAAGAAGGTTGTGAAAATAACGCCTTGCTTCATAGCTGTGAGAACGGATGTTTCGCTCCTTACTACGGACCCGTTTCATGTTTCCAAGTCAATCTGGGGCACAGTATAATCAAGTTTAAGCTTTGATTAATAATAAATACACTAAAGGTGTCTAAGCAAAGCCTTGACTCCTCTGAGATAACTCATCTATATAGTTTTTAAAAATTATTTTTAATTGAGTTAGAAGAGTGGACTAGAGTCGGTAAGGAGAGGCAGTGGGCTCTCCAGATGTGCTCCGTGCATACGGACAGATGTGCAAAAAGTTTCGCTCCCCGTGGGTCATCGTGTTGTAATAATGCTTTCTGACTTTGAAATGTGTTAGCTGTTGCTTTTTGCTTCTCTGTGAATATAAAAGGAGGTGAGCCGTATTCGCTTTCAGAAATTCTCTTTGAGGTAAGTGTTTGATGGACGAGGAAGATGCTGCTGAGCTTTTATGGTTTGTGAAGAACGGGTAGGGGCAGAAAAAGAAATATGTTGTGCAATGTGTCTGTTTTCACATTTGGGAAAAAAACAAGGCGGGGAGGTATGTGTTTTGGTTTGGTTTGGGGTTTTTTGTTGAGCTTTTTGGGTTTTCTTCTATACCACAGGATAAAGTGGGAAGTTTTAGGTAGGCGTACTTGGGGACAGGGAGGGCAGGCCACAGGAAAAAAGGGAATCTGTCAGCAAAAACTGTTTAATCAACCCGTTTAGAAGCATATGCTTTGGGGAAGGACTGTAAAAAGAATATTGAAAGGGCATTGAGTAAGTTACCCATGTGGAACTGTCGATCTCGTGCTAAAAACGTGGTTGAAAGAGCAGTCAGACCTAGAGAAGAGCAGGATTGTACCTGCGCACTGTGGAAGCGGTTACAGTGAGCACGGGGCATCTCTTGGGGACAGAGGAACAAGGAGGGAGTTATCCTTCTTTTTTTTTTCCTTAATGAAAAAGGCTTAATTAAGCTAGAAGAGCAGGTGGCGGGTATATTGCTCATGTACTAAAGAACGCAGGTGGAAAGGAGCTGGAGCTTCATAAAGCGTTTGGGGAAGGTTTCCCTGGGCAGTCTGTGGTGGGCAGGAGCAAAGATGTTGCAGGTGCTGCTATCGCGGAGTAAGAGCTACAGGAAGAATTACGTGATTTTTCCGTGAATAATATTTTTATATATGCATGGGTAGAATTTGACAACTGTTTTTGCCAAGGAAAAAGAAAAAACCCTTAACTATTCGTATAATATTGGAAGAATTTTCAAACTTTTCAGTTGAAAGCGATGCGAGATGTGAAACCACTGACTTCTCTTTGTTTCTTTTGCCCTTGTACGAAACCGAAGAAACCAGAAACCGAATCAAACTTTGAATAGCCAAAAAAATAATAATAATTAAAAAAAAAAAACAGCAAAGCCAAGTAACTCCACAGTTTTAATTCTGCCTGTATCTTTTAATACTGCAACTGTCAATGCTGATGGATTGGCACTTTTGGCCACCTTTCCAGTCAGTAACAGCACCTGGTGGGAATGTGAATTGAGCCGTTTCTTGGCTCCAAGAATGACTCGGTGTAAGTGCTTTTGGTTGATTTGTGTGTCCTCTAGGTTAGAATTTTAATCAATTCGTGGTGTGCCCGTGTAGAGGTTAAAAATCTTTTTCCATATAAACAGGAAATAATGTTTTGCTTGGTCCATTCTGGACAACAGCAATTGATGCCTTTGGCTCTAGGCAAACAGCTGATAAACCGTGTCTAACATTTCTCGCTTCTCATATTTTCTAAAGGATTGCCAAAACCGAATTGCCGCTTAGACGTGTCATCACGCACCAAGCCCAGTGGAATTCCCCTTTTTACTACCTCCTCCTTTTAATTCTTTCTAATAAATGACCCGGGAGTCATTCCGTACGTCTGCTTCGGCATTAATTGCATGTGCGTGATTTTTATGGTGTAAACCCACATGAGGTAACATCACATCGGTGATTATCATCTAAATCAACATACTCAGGCGTACTCGCATCCTTCAGTTTACTCCTCAAGTAATGCGATAATCAGTAATAAACTATATTATCGCTTCCTCCAGGTGCCATTCAGTCAAATCAGGTCACGTAAATTTATTGGAGTAGATGTCCATTATTCTCATCTCATTCCCAAACGTGCCTTTCTGAGTCAAGCGAGTTCTTTTGGCCATGCAGAGCTGATTGCCAGGTTTTCTGCCAGACTCGTGAGTGTGCGGTCAATTTGCTGCCCCCCATCCCCAAATATCCATTAGGTAAATAGCTTTCCATGGCGCATTACAGGTTCTACTCAACTATCAAGATGCTTTTATTATTCAAGATTTATTTGAATACGTTTGAAGCATTGCATCCAGTGCACTGAGCAGTGTGCTTGGATGCTTTTGGCAATTTTTTATCACAACCCACCGCTCTGTTTTCTGCAAATCAAGTTTGTATTGTTCTAGAAGATATCTTTATGCATGTCTTCCCAAACTGGAGGCACGATTGCCTTCCATTACCCCTGAAATGTTTTGGAATCAAGATGTTGATTTATCTCACATGGAATAAAATTTGTTTCTGGTCCCATTTGGAATATGACAGTTATCTGTCAACAAGGCTTATGAATATTTAAACTGAAACACAATTTTCATTTGCAGCCACTGCTTTTCAGTTGTTCGCTTGTGATGTGTGCTGCAAATGGTCTTTAAGTTTTCGTTGAAGATGATAGCTTAGAATTTAAGTTGAGAGAGCTCCATAATGTCTGTATAAGTGAATGTAAAGAAGGAGATTCTTAAGCAGTGGCATTGGGGTGAACAGCAGCAAAGCTGGGACTGACGCTATCGTATAGTCTTTATACCTTCAGCATGGGGATAGAAGAGGCAGAACTATGAGAGAAACGTGCTTGGTGAATAAAGACCACGCACCAAAGAAGAAAAGTACCCGGAGTGGTTGTACTGGTCAGATTTTCCTCGTACTGTTTCGTACCACCGAGTAGAAATACTTTTGGGTTTTTCTACAGCCCTATTCAGCTGAGCAAAATTCCACTTAGTTCTTAAGCCTCTCCATTTTATTGCAAAAATGTACAGGAAATGACGATACTCTTTATAATAAGAAGGGAAAAAAAGCTAAAAGGTTTGAATGTCCATGAAGAATACTTCTAATGTTGTTTACTTACCTATCTAATAATCTGTTATTGTGCTTTTCAAATGAGACTGGCTTTCCCTTGGGATGCTCCGACCTCTTCAAGGATAGTCTTATGCAAACTGAGAGAGAAAAAAATTAGATTATCTTTTGTAACAACACGTCAAAATGGAAACCGGCACTGAATATTCAACACTGGCTGCTCCGGGGTAGGCAAATTCATTTAGATGGCTTGGGAATGACACTGCAGGGAAGAAAATTGGGGGGAAAGGAGCGGTCTTGTAAGAATAAAATGTATGGCTGACTATGTTGTTATCTTTTCCTCTCGGAAAAAAATAGTGCTTCATTTTAGAAATGGTTTCCATTCGTAGATGTTTATGTTCTGTCGTTGGGACGGAAGAGGGGAAGTTGAACAGTTTATTAAGAGATCATTTAATATACTGTATAGTTTATTGAAAGAAAGGATTCTAGATTTATGGTAGCGTAGTAAATGTCATCCATGTAGTGCTCCATCGGTGTACTGTTTCTAACTGAGAAACTAGGCCGGGTTGCTGCCAGATGGAGAAAAAGATGTACTCAAAAGACATAATTTGCAAGTAGGTGTAAGAAATCATTCTGATAAGAAAGGACTTTTTTTGTTACGTCCCATTCATAACTTGCTGACTCCGGTATTTAAAACCCGGTTAACAGTTTATGAGCAGATTGGGCTGTGAGCGGGAGATAAAACGTGCCGGCCTTTGGTTATAGGAATATTTATCTGTAATAACGCCTTTGTCCCCAGCGCAATGTTTTTCAGAATTTTTCACTCTAACATCTGATCTGTTATAATATTTCTGGATTTACATGAGGATTTCACATTTGTGTTTTGACATTTACATTTCTGGATTTACATTTCGGGATTTACATGACTTACTGTAGTTGTTCGAGGTCTTGGTAACCTGTAAGGAAATGTAGTAGCAAAAAAAGTCTTGTGGTGTTTTGTGGCTTGTTCCAACACGTGAATGACAGAGACGCTTAACAGATGGAATGAAAGAAGGGATCTTTCTGCCAACGCTGTTCCATGTTTAGGTAGTAAGCTGTATATTTTTTCCTGTAAAGTCATGGAGTTCAGGGTGAAAACCTTAAAAATACGTCTTGTGACCTACATGCTATAGTCTATTAAATTACCGTTTACCTCTCTATTCTAGGGGTAATATTGTAGTATGGTAATAAGTATATAATCCAAATGATACTTTAAGGGGTAATAGCTATTTATTTTTTTGCATTTAATGGCGTTACACTTACTGGGGACCACAGCTCCCAGTTTAGAAATACTTTCCATTTATATTAACCGTTGAATGCTTGGAGTATGTGTCCTGTGAAAAATCTACAAGTTTAAGTTTGGGACTAACTAAGGGTTCCACACATTTGTAGCTGCTTAGGGAATTATTGACTCATTGTAAATACCTGTTTAATTTAGTAACAGTTTTTCATTACGTGTGAGAATACAACAGAAATGTGTTATTGAATGTGCGTGTGGCTTAATAGACTGGTTATTTAATAAGTTCAGATGTTTCCCAATTGTAGATGAGCAGACCTATATTTTTTAGCTTCATTTTCTTTTAAGAACAATGGATTTAATCCCATGTAAGCTATTTTTGCTTTCAAAACCTTTATTAATTATTTTACAATGTCTTTGCAATGCGGCAAGAAATTCAAAACGCTGAAATCTCTGAGCAGACTGCTAAATTCACCCTGTTTATAACTTTTGCCTGAGTTAGGTTTGAACAAATGAAAGGAATTCGTTTTGCTTGGCCTTTTTCAACAGATAGGACCATGTCCACATTATTGCTCCACTTTGGAAGCAAAACAGAGAGCAAATGCTGGTAGGACAGTGATTCTTCTGCCACAAGGAAAAGTTTGCTTTAGTGGTTACTATTTGGCAGAGCTGCCCAGACTGAAATTCAACTGTTAGCAAACTTGAATGTTTCTTCACTTGCCCTCTCCACTTCTTTGAGCTAAAAGTTGAAAATGACAGAGCAAGTTTGTCCATCTTGTGCGTAAAATATCAGCAATTATGAAGGGATTTGTCTAGAAAACATAATACCCAAGAATATCCTGGAGACTGGAGTAGCCGTTTACCAACCGTCGTAGTTTAACCCCAGCTGGTAACTGAGCCCCACGCAGCCACTCACTCACTCTTCCCCACTGGGATGGGGAGAGATGCAGAAGAGTGAAAGCGAGAGAAGTCTTGGGCTGAGATAAAGACAGTTTAATAGGTGAAGCAAAAGTCACACAAACAAGCGAAGCAAAACATGGAATTTGTTCAGTACTTCCAGTGTTTCCAGCACAAATGCAAATCCCCACATGAGTTACTATGAAGAAAATGAACCATTTGAGATACTTTCATCTTCATGGATATCAGCCACTTACAAAGCATCTGTTTTGTTTTTTTCTGTGTAAACCAAGAACTTCTACAACAAATTAAAGGAGATGCAAACGATCTGTTGCTAAACTTGACAGGGGTTTTTTTAATTTAATATTGTTAGCATCAGAAAGTCCCGCTAGATTTCCGAGTTGGTTTTGCGGTTTTGTTTTCTTGCGTCAGAAGCTCTTGGTTTGGCCCATGTTATTTTTAAGGGATCTGAAAATGCAGGTGCTTTTGTTTCGTGGTTCAGAACAAAGGCTGCAAGAACATGAAAAGGAGTGTGTGGAGATACAAAATAGATGGTTCGCTTGCAGTTGTTGGGGCAGAAAACTGCTCTGCCCGAGATGTGAACGTGATCACACTCCTACAGTATTGGTCCTTCAGAAGTCACATTAAACTTTTATTAATATTGCTTGTTAGCATCTCGGGCGTATATTGTTGACAGCAATAAACTGTTGTTCATGTTGAAATCAGAAGTGAAATTACGCTCTCAAAGATTCACACAGGCTGTAAAAGTCGAACCAGTATATTATAGAATTGCTCTTTTAATGTATTTATCTTCAAAAAATATAGGCGTGTGTATCTTTTTGTATAGAAATTTCATTTTCTTCGGACTACTCGGGACTCTCCATCCTCTGAAGGGGATTTTCTTTGCCACATTTGCTAAGTGTGGGATACCAGTATAATTATTTTCTAGTAATACAATCCAGTTGTATAAGGCTCTTTATTCTGTATGCCACTCCAGGACAGAGTTTAAAGAGAAGCTGCCTGTTCACTCAGTGCTAACAGCAAATACTATTGGCCATTACCTATGCAATTACCTAAAGCAGTGCATCATTTACAATGTTATAAAAGTCAATTTGTAGTTCTCCGTTACAGCTTTTTTTGCCCCTGCACTGACCGAAGAAGCCAGACAAGTTATTCAATACTTTTCTTTTTGTTTTAAAATGCTTTGGTAGTACAATTTTACATCTTACGCTGTGGAATTACTGATGAAAACGAGCTCTCCAGTGCTGGGCACTCTTGAAAACTGGTTTTTGTTTGAAAATCCGTTAGCTGAATCCGTTTGGTAGAGCATCTGAATTGTCAAAAATACTTATGACAAAACATAATATTCTCAGGTGTGACCATTTTGTAAGGGATGGTGGTGTTTGGTAATTCTGGGGCTGCGGGCAAATTTTCCCAAGGTGACAAAAGTCACGTCCCTGATGGGATTCAACGCTTCATTTCAAAGGTCTGTTCTGAAAAAGATAATCTAGACCTATGAAAAGGTGCAGGAATCTTTAAAAGAAGCCAGGAGGTTTATTTTCGGCTGGTTTTTGTCATTAAATATGACATAGACAACAGCCGTGTTTAATTAAGCAAGCTCAGATGGTTACACATTGCGAGGTTCTCCGCAGTATTATAGAAAGAACTTTGGGTTTCTCTCAAGTCAGGTGGTACCAATTGTGCGTGTATATAATCATTAATATGTTTTATTGTTTCAGTGATGTTTTTTTTAATATATATATATTTATTTTTACTTCATTAGATGCTGAGGATTTTTCTTTTAGGATTTGCCGCAGCCACTCAATAAAGCAAAGGCCTAAAGTTTCATTTCTGTACAGCAAAAACTGAGCTCATCAGAGCTTTCAGATTACAAGCACAATGAAGTGCCATGAGCCTCTCCGAATGTTTGCTTGCAGTTCATCCGATGACTTTTCCTTTCTGCTAAGACCTTTCAACCAGCCTTTTAGTGTCATTTCCCTTCAGAAAAGGACCAGGGGAAAAAAATCCATCACCATTTGTAAGGTAAAACGTTTGGCTTTTCCCCACCAATAACTGCAATACTGCTGCTTAAAATTGGTTTTTAGAATGTAACATTTTAGTGGCATTAAGGACTAAAATAGCATAGAAGGATGTTAGAGTGGTGTTTGTATCATTCTGCCCATTGTAATCCACCCCTCTTTCTACTTGCTGTGAAAATCACCGGATTCTGTGTTTGGCTCCAAAACTGGTGGTGCGGCTCTTGTTCTTAACCACTCTCTTGTTGGGTTTTTTGGAATTCTGATTCCTTCCTATCAACTTGATTCCTGGAGGTTTAACCACAATTGTAGGCTACAAATGCTCTTGTGGGTTTTTGTGAAGAACGAAGTCCTTTTCTTAGGCTTTTTATTTCTGTCATAAAGCAATTCACAGGAGAAGAAAGGATTTCTCTTTCCCAACGAAACGCTTTCCCTGCCCTCATGGAAGGGGAATGCTAGGCGGTCATGCATAGAAAGATTATTTTTAAGTGCACCCTTCTTCCAAACCCAGACTATTACAGGTCCATAAAGAATGAATTTCAAAGGCAGATGCTCTATTTCTGCTGTTGGCCTCTAGCGATATTTGTCCTTTGGGGTATTTGCTCTTTCATTTGCCGCTGCTGAGGCATCACAAGAAATTCCCTCATTCCCTGAAAAACCGCATCTCCCATTTTTCTAAACATATAAGGAGTTTTCCAAGAAACTCTGGATTTTCCTCCCTCTGCCCTGAAGTCCGATGTGCACTTGATCTGTAGCGTTTCCCTCCACATCTTTAGGGATTCCTTTGGCAAGAGTTTAGAAAACATGGATTTAATCACTCTGCCTTTGTTATTGAACGAGGTGCACCAGGAAAATCCAGGTTTGTTGGCAATACTATATATATATATTTATTTTTTCTCCTCAGGATACTTCCCTGTAGAAAGCGGCACGAGCAATTAGAGAGGATGGCTAAGCATCAGTAAATTGTCCTTTTTCACCTTCTGTGTGAGGACAAAACAGGTATCTGTGGTTATTACAGTGCACAATAGGCGCCTAGGGAATATTAAACAGAAATTATGCAGATAGCCGTAAGCAATGTTTAGGTAGGTCTTTCATAATTTTAATAATTCAACTTGAGAGGCTCCTGCTGCTCCGCTCGGAGCAGCGTGCAAACATGGCTCCAAATTAAGGGGAAAACATTCAAGTCACTTAATTCACACCTTCGATGGCCGTTGCCCGATGACGACGTTCCTGAACAAACGCTTCATCTCTTCCATTATTTATGAGTCCTTGAGCCTTTAAAGTGTAAATTAGGCTTTTCTAAACAGAGAACCGATAAACTGCACCGTTAATTTGCCCGAGCAACGGCTGAAGGAACTGGAAAGCAAACAGGATTTACAAAACCGGTTTTTAATACATATTTGTGATGTGACACGCGCCGAACTGCACCCAAGAGCTCTAAGCAGGTTTACCTGGATGCGCGGCCTCCCCGTTTCTGGATGGAACTGGGTGCTTAAACACTGCTCCAGATAAAACACTTTGCAGTAGGGTTTCCCTGCTCAAAGCCGTCCCCCCATGCATAAACCTGCCTCCTTATTATCAATTTTTCCTGCCTGCATTGAATGCTCAAGTCTCACCCTATTTGTACGTTCCCAGCGATGTATTTTAGGTCGATTTTGAAATACAGGTTTCTATTTTGAGCGGCAAGCCCAGCCGAAGCTTGGCATTTCTGTGGTGAAAAATATCTGTATTTCCAAAGAAGCGATTTCTCCAGAATCGGGATGAAAACCAGATATTTTCCAACTTTGTGCAGAACGGACGTATGGCATTCTTTCAGAAAAAAAGAAATATACGTGAAACAGAACAACCCGTTTCTTCAATTCACACGCATCTTGTGCCCAGGTAACAAATACTGGTCCAAGGTGACACCGCCGTGTCAGCTCAGGTTGCTCTGTGTTCTTGGTGCGCCGAGTGCTTGGTCTTCTGTCCCCAGTAACAAAAATGAGGCAGATCTCTGATGAAAACCTGTTGGTATCGCAGCAGCGTTTGTCGAACCTGAGCAAGAGACAGTTTTTCCAGGAACTTAAAAATAACGTTATCAGAACATCATCAGTTGAGGGTCTCGAGAGGAAACAGACCGCAAATAAAAACTGAATCACCCATGGTCTGTAGTTGCCTCAAAGAAAAAAAATCACTGCAGTTGGCGCTAAGTTAATTCAAGAACGCTTTCCGTTTTCAGTTTTTGAAGTTGTGTTTGTTTCAGCCTATACGTGCGAATTTCCGCCTCGTTTAAGGACAGATCAGTCTGCTCTGTGCTGGCTGCTGATTTGAGTTTCTGATTGTAAAGTCTGGCACGTTCGCACCCGCTGTGACGGGTTGCAGATGCAGTCGGAGTGCACTCAAAGGAGGACACGGGACCCGATCGCTTGAGGAAGGGCTTGGGAAGCCGAAGTCCGACGCTAAGGTGGGTGAACATAAATTTAAAGGAAAGCGCCGGGACTTTGGGGTTGAACACAATGCCACAGATTTGGGTTAGAAGAATGAAAACCAGGGCGGTGGAAACTGCGGTGTGCTTGTGGCTGCGAAGGTTTGGAGAAGGGACCAGAGGGCAGCGTTCGCAGGGGATTTTTGCAGCCCCGTGCAAAGGCCGGGAGAAAACACCGCGTGTTTCTGCTGAGCGTGGACGCCACCGATCCCGTTGGCTGCACAACACCCGTTTCCCCCCAGAAATATCGTGCAGGTAGAAGCCACAACCAGACTTGGGCTACCGGGGCTTCCCAGGTATGTGGTGTAAAATTGGGACTGGGTTATACGCACACGGTGAGTTTGCTGCCTTTGGGATGCGTGGGTCTGTCTCGGTTGCGAGGAGCTTGACCGTATTGCGCAGACTGGGTAAATTAAATCTGAAATGTGGTAGGAAATAGCTGGGATGTCCCCGTAGTCACACAGCTCACATTGGTTTTGCTTAGTCCTGGCTTGGTACCTCCTTGGCGGATGAAGAATAAATACATTTATTAATGTGGTTACAATAAAATAGAACAGGTCTGAAATAGAAATGAGATTGGGTTTGTGATAATATATTTAAATGGGAAGGCTCGAATATCTCTGTGAACATGACTCCTTTTAAATGCCAATCATGTTGTTTGCAGGTACCTAACTTAATCGTCAGAGAATTTGTGTTCCCAGGAGCTCAGTTTTGTAGAGGTTGGATTTTTATTATCAACTCAGTATAAACCTTTAGATAGATTTTGAAGAGAGTGAGTGGATTTGTGTTCTGGACCATTTGGAGTTAGAAACGCATCCAAATTTGTTTGCCAGGTGTTAAGGAAAATAGAAAATGTTCCCAGCAGGAGAAGTTTTTGTAAACCAAAATAGAAAAAGAATGATCCCCTGTGGGGGAAAGACATTTAGTTCTCTCCCCTATCTCCTGCAGCCTTGTTTTTCTTTGCCACTTGCGATGCAGAATATTGTCAGGCATCTAGTGAAAGACTTCTGCAGACCATAGTCCGATTCCATACAGAATTCCCCAAAGACGCACGGCACAACGTTTTCCTGTTTTAAGCCTTTAATATTCATAATTTTCAGGGTTTTTTTCTCTGCGTGAGGAAGGATAGCGTTCTTATTTTTGTCTGAGATGTTCCTTTGCTGTCATAATTTTACAGAATGGGGCTTTGCGCAGCGTAACGTAGGACCGAGGACTCAGGGTGAACTTTCAACTGGCTTTTTTGTATGTCTGCTCCTTGGGGTGCTGCGATGTGACCCCAACTCGCTGCTCCCTCTGGGCACCCATCTGTCCTCCCACAGTCGCTCTGTAGCTCTTCACCCCTTGCTCATCCTCACAAGGGGCAGGGGAATTAACAAAACCATTAATCTCGGTTTATTACACCCAAAGTTCTGGGTATGTAGTGAATTTAGTAGTTAGCGTTTGACTGTCATGCTTTGCCTCTTCCTGGTTTCTTTTCGTTCTTGTTTGTTTTGAAAACTCCTTCGAGGTCCCTGGTGGTGGGAGGATGGAGAATGAGAAACACGTCATCCTGCAGGTGGCTTTGTAGAATTATCCTGGTTTTGCGTATGAACCTGCAGCGCGGGTCTAAGTCGGTTCGTGATGATGTTGGTAAGTCATTTCTGCAATAAGGTATTCGTTTTGCATTGACTTCTAATTTGCTGCTGTTTCATCCACGCTGTGCTACAGACGTACACCTTCAAATGTAGAAAAAGAAGTTTATGATCCAGGTTTAACCATGAAAACTCTGTAGAATATCAAAAAAGGCGACTACCATTCAACTGACCCATCTAATGCCTTTCTGTAAGAAAATAATCTCCATTTTCAAATTGTTTCACTGTCGCCGGCAGGCAGAGAAAAGCAGTACAGAGATATAGGGGTTTTTTTTAATGCACGTTCGCGGTGTCAGAAAGAATCCTGGTGTATCACAAGCTATGTAAAAGTTGCTTTGGGGCTGTCGGGTGTGTGGAAATCGGGTTCTGCATCGCGCTCTTAATGGTCCCAAGCACACAGAGACCTTACTGAATATTTTGATTTTTTAATACAGCAGGTGTGTAAAATCCCATTGCTTTAGAGGGCAGAAGTGAGGAGTTTCCTTCCATCTATTGGCAGCTATTGGTACTTGCCCTTACTCCAGCTCCAAGAGTTTGTGTATGTGTATATGTATATATATGCCTTTTAAGTACCAATTTGTCTTTTAACTTGTCTTTTGGAAGGTCACTCATGTTTTAAAAAAGGGATCCACCGTGACGCTGAACTAAAATAATCTCATTTAATAAGTGAGTCCTCCCTGAGCACTGCAGGGCTGCTCTCTTTAGTGGAACATAACCTGAAAATTCTGTATTTGATGGCGTTTGGACCCGAGTCCCCTGTAATGCCCTTCCCATAGAAAGATCATCATCTAGGGAAATAAACCCTCCCCTAATGAAGATTTGTGGTTTCTGAATTCCTCTCAAAGGAATTGTTGGTGTAGAACTATTCTTATAATATTTACAGCACTTCACATTTTTTGTTCTTGTTTTGTGGCTACTTGTTGCAAAATTCCTATCAAGCTCAGATAACATCTGTGAGTCAACGTCATTACTTTCAGAAAAGTGATATTGCTCCTGAAAATAATAGATCTCTACGGTCTTTTTTGTGGTCTTTTCGCCAACAATTTGCTTGACTTGGATTCCTTGAGGCTTATTCTGTACTAGTCGCTTGTCTAAATGGGACGTGTTTGCTTTTGTGCTCACGTATATGGAGAGTTAATGGACAAACTGTATTCTGATTAATTGTTGGTAGGTTCCCTCCCCGGCACTTTTGGCCAAGGACAGAGGCAAAATGTAAGGAACAGAATGATAGATATCTAAAGGGGGGAACAAAAAAGACCCAGAATGTCAGATTCTTTGTAAATTAGAAGAGTAATACTTTAAGGATGGCTATTAAAAGGCTTATTTTGCAAAGTGCTGTCTCTTGAAGAGGGAGTACAAGTGCCTCATGAATATCTGAAGAAAAAAAACGGTCCATTTTTAAGAACAAAAGGGTCGCTGTATCAAAACAAACCAAATAGAAGGGCTTTGTTAAATCAAGCAGATAGCTGTTACAGAAAGCAACAGGGGAAAGTCGAAGGAGATGCAGAATTCAAAGCCGCGAGGTCGGTTAAGTGTTATAGCAGTGGTTTACTAGAGACTCTACGGAATTTGTCGTCAAATCAAGGCTTCTGGTCGACTACATATTTTTTGATGTATGTAATTGGACTCATTCTCAGGTTCATTCGGAATTGGAGTTGTTGGAGCCCTTTAGCCCTTGTGGAAGGCCGAGTTTGGCGGATGTCAATCTTCTGGAAACCCCTTTATGGAGATGTTGCAGTCTAAAACTATTCTGATGGGGACAGGTGCTACCTGCACACCGTCCTGTTAGCAGCCTGAGCTCTGCTGCCACTATCCACCTAGTAATAATAATATGTTTATCATATATATAATAATGCCTTTAGCATTTTGCATGCTTGGTTTCTCTACAGGCCGCGCGACCGCGATGTCTGAAAGTAATTTCCCTTTGCTACTGTCACGTCAACCAGGACCTACTAATGTTATGCTATATTCATAAACTCGAGTTTTCCAGAAACCACGGACCACTTTTCATTATAGGCCAATAGGGTGACTGGGTATTTTTCGTCTTTTCCTCCATAGGACTGTAAACCAGGTTGCCGTCTTTATGACCAGTGATGAATTTTACCGTTTTATCCACAAAAAGCGTCAGCCCGACTCAGAACCGCTCCCCCATGTGATGATGTTTATACAGAGCCACTGTTATGAAGTGAAGGTGTAAAGAAACTTTACTCTGCGCTTTGGAATAAATTATTTGGGCCCTTAATACAGGGCGGGTTATGTGATCAATATTAACTAATTTAAATGTTCTGCGGCTAGTGGCGTTCACAGATTTTCTTCGTAACTGTCGATGAACTTCAACGAAGATCATTTCTTTTAATATTTCAGTGTGAAGAAAACTGAGTAGCGTTAATTCTTCGGAGAAGTGCAATTTTAGCTACGTGGTTAGAAATACGACGCATGCAAAGCTGAGGCACCGTGGTGCGATGTTTGGGGCAGTTAGTAATGCTTGGCACTTGGAAAATAAGTTGGAGTGATTTACAGAGGAAATTGTATACGTTGTAGGTGCTGTGAAGTGACTAATGGAGCTGTTAGGGAAGACTTTCAGCTGACGGGATGGGACAAGAAAATTTAAAGAATAAAATCAGGCGTCGAATAGATGGCTGGTCCTGATGATGTGGTACCTTTGTCTTGGTAGACGTGGTTTTTATGTCTTTATGCTGCAATTTAGTTTTCTGTTGGAGAGCATCTCAAAGTATAAAACTGTTTTTTTTCCTGGAGAGCTTTATGTATCTGTCCTTTTTTTGCTTGTTTTCCCCTCAACTCGATGTGTCACTCTCGCTGTAGAAAGTTTATTCTGGTGTTGGTTGTTATTTCAGTGCATTCATTTGTTTGAGGTGAGATTGGGTGATGATTGCTCAATGGAGAAGAACCTCATGATGTTAAAGACAGAGCTGGATATGTTGGGTCTCATTGGGAACTGAAATTATTGTGCGTTGCGAGCGCTTCTTCTGGTATTGTCTGAAACAGCTTCACTGTCAGAGGCAATTTGTCATTACAGATAATAAGGTTCGGACTTCTTAAACGTCTCTCAAGACATAAAACACTAGAAACCCTAGAAAACAGTACGTCTAGTGTTGCAGTTGCCGCGAAAATCCATAAAGCTGTAGATGCCCCTCTGAATGGTGTCCGTGGTGCGTCTCCTGTTTTCTGCAGGCACCATCCTGGTTGACAACATGCTGATCAAAGGGACGGCGGGCGGGCCCGACCCCACCATCGAACTGTCCCTGAAGGACAACGCGGATTACTGGGTCATCCTGGACCCCCTGAGCCAGCGCCTGTACCTCAACAGCACCGGCCGCCTTCTGGACAGAGACGTAAGTCGGGCCTTTGCTCTCTTGGTTTGCTTTCCTCCCCGGAGGCATTAATTTCTAAATCTCTGCCTGCTAGAATCTTAACAGCTGCATCCGTCTTCTGTCCCCAGATGGATGTGAACAGAGTTAATTGGATTCTTTATTCGGACTTATTGGGAGCAGGCAGGAACTTGAGTGCGTGTACAATTATTACGTGTGGATGAACACAACAATAAAGACCGCACGAATAGATGTGTGGGTTGGCAGAAATATCTATCGAACCAAACTGGACTTGTTGACGGAATTAAGAACTTTTTTTTTATTCTGGTTTGCTGATTTATTTTTGTTTCTGAAGAAGCGCTGCTCACCTCGTGTCCCGCGACACCCATTAGAAGCCTGCTGTATCTATGTACATTGACGAGATGTGAGAGACAGCAAAGGAATTGTGGATATTACCACTTGTAAAGCCTGACATACTCAATGCAGAATGTGCTGCTTAAATTCTTTTTTTAAGGCAGCCTAAAATTTGTGTGCTATGCTCATTCCTAGTAGCATGAAAGAAATATTGCCAGGTTAGGTTTGATTTTCTGTAAAAAGAAAATGAATAAAATGAATAGGCATGTTCTCATCTATGCTGGTTTCATTGAAGAGAAACAATTTAAAAAATAGAGATGTTTTCTCCCAGTGTTACAGCAGTTCATCAGAATCTGAAGGGGAAGATTGACTCAAAAGTGGTTGTAATCAACATGGAAAAAGAGTGCTTTAAAGATCAGGGGTTCTTGGAGTGCATCAAAGTTTGTTTTGTATTAGCTTGATTGATTAATTTGTCTTCTCCATGTGTTTTGCGATAGATGCAGAAGTACCAGAAACAACATGCAAATTTTTCTTCATTTCCATTTTTCGTTTAAAAGAGCTAATTGAGTTCAGCCGTTCTTAATTTAGTTCTAATTCACAAACTGGTTTCATGTGTGAAGCGAAGGCACAAAACGCGGCACAACGGGTACGGTGGCAAAGGACTTGTCGGTGCATCGGCGAAAAGTCGGCGCTTCCCCGGGCACCAAACAACAACTGTAGGAAACGAGGGGTCAGTTTTTCATCAGCCCCCACAAATCTGTATATCCATATGGCACTAGAAAACAAAATTCATTCCGTTAGATCAGTGCTAATTCTTTTTTCAACGCCCCTTTTAGTGACGCTTTTCTCTCCGCAGTTTCATTCATCTGAGCTGCTTTACCTCAATCTAACCTAGATGCTTTAGCAAAACGACCTTGTCAAATGATGTGATGTTTGATATTAGTAACAGTCTAGCTAAACTTATAAATACATTATTACGAATACATGTGGGCACTTTACAGTGATATTCTTTGCAAGAAGTAGCCTCAGGTTGCAAGGAAACAAGTGGAAGGTGTACATTTTCTTAATTATATATACATAATATTGGTGGTTTTCATTGGTATTTAAGGGGTTATTTCCTCATTTTTTACTATGAACTGTGACACTTCTTATCCCTAGTACCGTAGTGCTGGGTAAAATTACTCCTTTGGGTTTATTTAAGTTTACTGGGATATGAAAAGCAAATCCGAGATTGAAGGTCATTGAGATTTTGGGTGCGAGCGCCACTGTAGCTGTTTTCTGTGGTCTCAATGAATTGCTTAAAGTCACAAGCCAAAGAAAATGAAAGCAACCCATAAAAGCCCCATTGATTTGGTGAAAATGTGAAATTTCTATCATGGACTTGGTTAATATGGCTTTTATCTAAAGGCTCTTTCCAACCTTCAGAGTCAGAGCTATACTAACCCCTAAAATGTAAAATCATTCAAGAATGTGCGTGGTTCCTTCTTCTTTTTTTACTTTAAACAAAAGAAGTAAACTATTTTTCTCATCTTTCAAGTTAAAACCATGCGAGACTTAGTAGCCAACAAAATTTGGGTTTATTAAGTTGAACCTTAAAATCCATTTTTTTATTGCAGAGCACAAATTGCCGTCTCTTGATTCCCAATTGCCTATGCAATTGCGTTCAATATATTTGGATACCCTTCCCATTTGTCTCTCTGATGTGCCCGCTTGTCAACTCCCCGCTGATTCAGTTAGCCTGATCCTGGTCTTTTTTATTACTTTTCTTGAAGGAAAATCTTATTAGATTGCATTGATTGATTTTACTAAGAACGACAGTATGTTTTCCAAACAAAATCGAATAAGAAGAAAATTCCAGACTTTTCTTCCAAAACTTGAAGATGAATAACAAATCAGAACTGAAGGTGAAAGCAACAGCTGAAAGGCATTGGGATAACTTGTCCCCATAAACCATTTGTGGCATCGTGCTGCTGAGTATTTACATTTATTGCCTATAAATACCTATAAAGACCTGATTTTAACTCTTAAGCACTGACCCAGCAGAAACTGTCCATATGGAAAAGCACTCTGACAAATTTTACTAAAGCTGCCAAACTATTTTTTTCCATATTTTTGTCAAAAAGACCAAATCCAGAACACCAGGCAATTACATAGCTATCATTACAACTAATTTAACACGTTTTTCTTGGGCATTGCTAATAACTGCGGATGAACTCAGTAGCATTTCAAGTTGATTAAAAGTGACCTAAAAATTCTAGGATCCTTGGCAAAGTGTGTCAGTTTGAAACATAGATTGAGGTTATGAAGTTAGAGGCTTAATTTAATTTATGGATGATGTTTGGTATGTTCCCACCGGCGTTAAAGCCTCCATTGATAAAAACAGGACCACGTCTTGCTGCAGATTTTTACAGTAAGGAGAATTTAGGTAAGAGCTCGTGCTGTACGTCTTTGCGGAGAAAGTTGAGGGTAAATGTGTGGGGAAAAACGTATTTCGGGTAAGATCTCAACGCCACCAGAAATCCCCCTTCTTCTCCTTAAAAACAGGTTAGCGCCGAAGTCTGACGGGTAAAGAAAGCCACATGGCTCTGAAACCCGTGACAGCGAAACTGGAAAAAAATCAATCCATCAAAGAAATGGTAGCATTTAGAATGAGTTGAAAGCATAATTATCTAGGTCTATAATTATGGTATAATTATAAGTCTCAGAATCTCAGTACAGAAACCTGTTTGCATTCACTGTACAGAATAGTATGGCACAGGCATCTTTAAATTACATTTTTGAGTTGTTTACTCTCTTGAAGACTTGGAGGTTAATAAATACAGAATAGTTTCGTTTTACCCCGTCTGATTCTTGCTTGCTCTCTGCTGAGTTTAGATGTAAAATCCACATGGCCTTGCTGTCAATATTTTACGTACCAGACTCTTGCTTCGAGTAACTAAATTAGCACTTGCTGTGGTGGGAGCCTTGTGAAGGGACGTCATGCTGGAATACACTGTATTTCCATAGCACTATTTCTGAATTTCCACTGGTGCCTTTTCCTATATTCTTCTTGGACTTGTCTGATTAGCTCAGGTAAGCACTTGTAGCCTTGCCAGCTGAAATTTCTTTATTCATTCATCAAGTTTGGGAGTTATTTGTGTTTGAATATTATGATGTTCACTGGAGTAAAACCAAGAAGACTCTGGATTGTCTACACTTAAAGGTGACCAGCTTGTTTCTAAATTACTTGGTAAATGTAAGCGGTAAGGTATTGAATTTATTTCTGACTTGACCTTTCCATTCCAATATTAATAAACCAAAGGTTAAAATGTGTGACATTTTCTAGGTATCTTTCAATAATCAGATGTTCTAAAGATGTGCTTTTTTTGTTGTTGTTCTCAAGGCAAGTGTGAAGGGCTAATCGTGCCGGGGATTTTTATTTCTGTGTTAGCAGATACGGTCTGCAAAATAGAGCTTAGAGACGTGTAGGTCTACTGGAAATATTGCCAACGGGAGTTGGAGTCAGGATGCTCTCGGAGAAGCTTTTTAATCCAGACATAGAACATTAAGCATAATGTAGGCAGGCAGGCAGGCTGCGAGCGAACCTGAGCAATATTACCATCTGCCAGAATTGAACTATTAGTTCAGATTTGGACTGTGTGTTATACAAACGTGTTTTCCCTTCCAGCCGCCCGTGTCCATCCAGTCCATCGTGGTGCAGGTCCAGTGCGTTAACAAGAAGGTCGGCACCATCATCAACCACGAGGTGCGGATCGTGGTGCGGGACAGGAACGACAACTCGCCGCGGTTCCAGCAGCAGCGATACTACGTGGCAGTGAATGAGGTCGGAACCACTTATTATTTCGTTTCCTCTCTCCTTTGTGCGTTGTCATTGCGAAACGCCAGCTTTCGGTTCTTCCGCGTTTGAAAATCTGATAAATTCAGCTGTTTCCTTACGTTTGTGTCACTTCAGAACAATGCAGCACAGACAATATCCTTCCGGTTTTAGCTTGTGAGCTGTTGTTCCTTTTTCTTAACAAATACAAACACATAAGGAATATGAATACGCCCCCTTTTCATCGGGACGCTTCTAATGTTGCAGGAGACACTAGAACCTGAAGCTACGTCTCAACGGGCGAAGCATTGATTTCTGTTACATTTTAAAAAATGTTTTGCTGCATTTTGCCCTTGTATCCACAAACCTGGAAGTAAAGCAAATGCATTTATGAAAAACAAATGTAAAGTAAATAGTTCAAAAGGTTTTATTAACAATACTGAAGCTTAGCCAAGGGCAGTTTTGGTTTATTGCTATTTCTCTTTATTAAATTATGTCTGTGAATGGAATTCTTTTATGGGAGAGAGAGCTGGCCATGGGACTTCTCTGGATTATTTGAAGCAAAAATTTTATTTCTTTCTTGAGCTGATACAACTGCATTTTGCTTTGCACTTAATTTTTTTGTTCTATGAGGGATTGAATAATCCGCCATGCGTTCTTTTTGATTAGACATCTGAAGTTGAGGTGAGGATATTCAGGTTTTTCAAACTTACCGGTCGCCTGACTGGTGACGCCTTTTAATTGAGGTTGTTTCCCTTCAGACGAATTTTTGGCAATGGGGCCACCAAAATTTGGGGGTCGCAAAAGACCATCTGTGTGAGCACCAGTGAAGTCCTCCTGATGCTTTTAGATTGTCCTCAAGTTGGCCTTGACGTGGCTATTGCAATTTCTGTGGTTTTGCAAACCTGTGCTTTTGGTCTTGAGTAAAGGCAACAGAATCATTAGTGTGAAGTGCCTGTGTGGGCAGGCTCCAGATCGCTTCCAAGACCTGCGTGACTTTTGCAGTAAAACCAAAGGCAAGTAGCATGTCACTGCTGTAAATACTAAAGAATCAAGGATTTTCCATAATTAGACGTCCAAAAGACAGACTGAAAAACGCACCATTTAAAATTATTTAGAAACGTAGCATTATTACTGGGCACGAAGCGGTGTTGCTCTTTCCGCCAGTTGCAGTCCTGATTTAATTAGCGGCTTTGTTTCGTTTTATCGTTGCTCTGCTTACAGCTTCTGCCATGGCCCCACTGTGCCCTTCAGCACTACCCAGTGGGTTAATGCTCTCATTAATTAACCAAAAAAAAAGAGAAAAAAAAAGTTCACGGAGCATCTCAGCCTTTCTCAAAGGTTTTAGTGTGTGCTTACAGTTTCTAATGATAGTTTATTCTGCTACTAATTGGCGCTGCCTCTAGTGAATGGAACTACAGGACTGCACTGGAATGGGGGGGTTGTTATTTTTTTATTGCCTCTGGTCTTGTGTTTCGAGTTTGCTTGTAAACTAAAAAGTACAGAAATTTCGCTTATGTAACATAAAGCAAATCAAAGTGGATTTTATTATTTACAGCTGCTATGCAGGTGGACTTTGCTGCATGTGCTGTTTAATCCAGCCGCAAATGCTGGAGTAAAGTCTAGAGCTAAGATTTTACCAGTAGTCAAAACTATTAAATAATTATTGGTGCCTCTAATATGAGAAAAATAACTGTAGCTAGATTTTACTTCATTAGCTAGCGTTTCCGTTTTAGGAATGTCAAGGGGTAAAATTATATTTTGGAGAAAGAGAATGGTTTTTTGGTATTTGGACTGTCCGCAACATACTAAAATGATTTTGTAAAAGAAGCTGAGGGTAATTGTAATATCAGCACGAATCCTAGTTTCACGTGTGTCTTTTCCATTCGCGTGTAAAAAGACGTGGTTTAAAATTAAGCCCACATGTTTCCACAAGGCGAAAATGGGATGGATTTGGTACAGTAGCGTCTGGTTTGGTTTATAGCAAAAGATAGCCCAATTGTTACACTTGATCGGTTAGAAAAGGAGGATGTGTGTATTGAGCTAGACTGAAAGCTCCCCTAATCCAGTGTATTTTCTATATCAGCGGCCCTTGCAGATGCTCAAGGAAGAGCGTTAACGATTGGGAAACATGAAGTGGTGCTTTCCTAACGAGCTCAGCTGAGTTCCAGTCACTTGTAGGTGTAAAAACGACCGAAGGCAGCGTATGAAATAGCTCTTGAACACTTCTTTTCTTTCCCAGTTGCTTGTGAACGTGTATATATCAAAATTCTTCTCACAAGAAATACTGACTCGTCCGTATCAAACATTTCCACGTTGTCACAGGCACCTGTCGCAGCATCAGGAGTTGCACAAATGTAAGGTCAGAAATAGCCTGGTGACATTTAATTGATTTTTCAAAGCCATCCTTCAGTTTCAGGAGCGGAGAATTTTATCCTTCACACCTCTTTGCCAATGCCTCGGTGGTTCTGAGCCGCAATGCTCCCTTCGAGGTCCCTTCGCCTACCTCTAAGTTCATCCTCGAGGGCAGGAGCGTGAAAAAAGCAAATTCCGCCCCTTAAGGCAAATTTCCAAATCCTTCGGAATATGTGCACTTATTGATCTGGTAACTGTTCTCTTAGGAAAATCACGGTTCCTCTTTTCCTTCTTTACTCAAGGTGCTATGAAGCCTTTTTTCATCACGTCATGTCTCATCTCAGGCATCGAGCTGAGAAATAATGTAATTTCTCGCTCTCCTGCTCCAAGTATCTTGATCCAGATCTTAAAAATCCTGAGAAATCTCTATACATAGGTGGTGTCTGTAGAATGTGGATCTATTCTGCCTATTGTCGAGTGATCCTTAGGGATTTAAGTGTTTTCTTCTGTTGTCCGCACACTTGTCCATAGAGAAGACCCTTGGGTGAGGTGATCCAAAATGAAAATGTGAAAGGGTGGCTTAGCTTTGAGTGGCACTGCTGCTATTCGGATTAAGTTACGGTTCAAATTGCTTTTAAAGTTCAGCATCTTCATTTAAAGTATAAAATAGAATAATTGTTTCCCTCAAATAAGCGTGTGCTTCTAAAGCCAATTGTTATAATCTGAGCGTTTATGAATTAAATAGCTCGTTTATGTTCACACCTGTGCATACGCGTTTGGATGTATCAATGATGTCCGTTGTCTCTGGTCTTCAATGGTCATAGCAGGGGGCTAATGCAGACGCAAAATAGCGACTGCTTAAAATTAACTGGCATTTTTTCTGTAATTTATGGTCAAGAAAATGAGGTTGTAGTTAAACTATTGATTTTTTACCATTGTCTGTGTGATGCAACAGATTTGGGACATAATTCAGACAACTCCTAAGTAGTGCTCTCCTCATATCTGAAATAACTATTTCATTTGTTTTATGTGTTATATTCTTTTATTCTTATGAAAATGTCACATCGTTATTCATTTAGAAAAAAAGCCAGACAGAATTGCACAAGCCTGGGGCTAAATTTGACCGTGCGTATTAGTGACTGCAAGGTAAGAGTATATTAAAATAAAGTTCTATAGTTAGGGTGAAATCCAGAAGAATTATGCAACTCAGATAATGCTCTACAGGCGAATCTATAGTATTGCCGCAAGGCTTTTAAATACGTAGGACATAATACAGCGACTAGAAACTACAAGAATTGTGGAGTTTTTTTGAAATGGTAGTGGATTTACCAGAATACTGTTTAAAGTCAGTGTTACTTTGTTAAACATGAAAAACCTTGTAGCTGTTGAGAATTCTCTGCTTGGAAAGCAAAATTTTACAGTTGGTTGGTTTGGGTTTGGTTTGGGTTTCCTTTGCCCCCTTAAGTTGGCAGAGATGGGAATCCTTTGCAAAACGAGTGTGTTTCTTGAACTTCAGCTGTCTTCACACTTTGGCTTTGGGCTGTTGAGAATTATAACGTGTGCTGACTTTTCATTGCTTCTGGTGTAATTATTCGTATCTTTTTCCTTGCGGTATTGAAATAATTCATCTCCGCAGGTAGACATCATCAAAAGAATATTATCTCAGAATGATTAACTGTAAATCTTACTTTGCTCTGCTCTTTGGGGCCACGGTGAAAAATTATGCATTGTTAACTTTGTAAATAGGCAATAATAGGAAAAATTATTTTCAGGATGTTTTATGGCAATGTTGAACATTCCTGTCTGCATCTAGACTTCTAATAGACATAAATCATGTCGAAGGAAAATTTTAAGCATTGCAGCTGTTGACCGTGGAAGAATAAGATTTATTATGTGCGTTTCCTCTCTATTTTTTCAGTTGCATTCTTCTGAAATCTTACTTGTTTCTCTCAAACGATGAAAAGCGGAGATTGAGACATAAAGTTAAGAGCTGATCTGATTTTTTCCAAAGGCTGCGCTAATCTCCAATGTCAGATCCTGGGCAGGCTGGGAAGTTGAGTGAAACGAGTTAATTTTCTCTTAACGTTCAAGAAGAGGGAGTCACGGGACATTTTTTTCAGTGTCCTTTCTAATACCATTTGTATTATGTGAAATAAGATGTAGATAACCTGTGTATTAGATTCATGAAGGTCTGCACATCTGCGGTGCCTTGTTTTGGATGGAATACCCGAAATCCAAGACTTTAGCTTTTAAGTTTTACGGTAATGCGTGCAGCTGTAATTCTGGTGTTTCTGAGCCTTGAGACAAGAGCTGGGGAGGGGAAGGTGTCGTCCGTGCTCGTCGCCATCCAAATGTAGCTTAAATTGGCGACTTCGTATAAAATTCGGAGCAAAGAAGAGGGGTCGGTGGGTGTTTGTGAATTCAAGAGAACGGCTGTGGTGAATCCAGAGCTGTTCGCTCCTCTGTTTTTCTCTTTCAGGTTGATAAATTACAAAGTTTTCGGAATATTAAAATTCAGAAACGACGACTCCCGGGAATTGAGTGGAGCTGCTGTCCTTGATCTCAATGGGCCTTGATTTCGTGCTGTTTATCTATGCTAGGATGATTATAAATGGATTCATTTTCAAAATATAATTTGATGGGTATTCAGTTGCCGCCAACAAAATATTGGAGAAACAGTGTTGTTCTTGTGTTTGTTTAAAGCCATAAAGCTCTCTGGGTGTCTGTGTTTGCATGTAATGATATTTATCTGGCACTATTCACGTTGTCATTAAGACACTGTTAAATAAGTTCTGTTTCCTTTTGCAGCTCATCTTTGTGTTTTCCTTCCTGAGTCTGAAAAAAACGAGCGCTTTTTTGATTGATTTCTATTTCTTTCCTGAATTCTTTCATTTCTAAGACTTTTTTCTAATCTTCCTATTTTTTTAAAACAAGATTTTTGCTGATGCAGACAATCTGTTGAAAAAAAATGGAAATTGGTTTCACTCTCCGTGTGATGCTTGGCATCAAATTAGGGTCTGAGTGCATCGTGTTTAAATAATTGCTCATACATGAAGTTCCAGGCTGAACAAAGAGAAGGGGAGAATTTCAACCTTGCATTATAGACCAGAGCTATAGAATATTCTTATATACGTTAAGGTTTTAATGGATATCTGTCTCTGGTCTTGCAGTTAACTCCAGTTGGAACAACCATCTTCACAGGATTTTCTGGAAACAACGGTGCTATTGACATTGACGATGGTCCGAACGGCCAGATAGAATATGTCATCCAGTACAACCCTAATGACAAGGTAAAGGCGTTGAGCTTTTCTTTTCTTCAGGTGTATATATATACATACACACATAGACGTATATATTCACACACACACACCTTGAAGCAGTAATTGAACAAGAAGTTGCTGTTGGACTTAATGAAGAAATTCTTTCCTTTGAGATGTGGGATATCCTCTCTGCCCATGAGCCTTCCTTGCCCTGTGAACACAGCTGGATTTACCTTCCCTTTCATTGTGTCAATCATTAATAATCCCCTGTCTTCTCCAGTCTTGTTCCTGCAATTGGTCTCGTTTTTGATCGTACCTTCTCAGCCCGTCACGGGTAGTTGTATTTACTCCTACACATTTATACCTAATAGATTCACAGCTAAGAAGAGACTCTGAAAAGAGACGTTCTCACTTTGTCGTGGAGCCATTCGTATTTAAAGATCGATCTTTTTCAAAAAAGAGGGATGTATGTTATTAAAATAAAACAGTAGTAATCCCTACCTATTATCTTTGCAAACACATACTTGTGGAGAGAAAAAGCTGAAAGTGTTAAAATAAATTCTCTTTAGGGTGAGATGTGTGAATTTCTCTGTCGTAACAAGTTTTTGCACATGGGTGACTTCTTATTCATCCCCAAAATGACATAATGTGAAGGTGTGGAGTTGGGGGAATATAGTGCATAGTCGTGCTAACCTCTCATTGAGGTTCCCTGCTTTTACTTGAGGGGAATTTGAGCTTTTACTTGAGGGGAAATTGAAATGGTTTTGTGGGAAAACAGCAGTCTGATTTTCAGTTTAATTAGAAGCACAGGCGTGCAAGTTCTGACAAAATTTGCGCCATTTAAGCTGTGCTCCTCATAAACGCTTCAGTCCAATTTGCATTGAATTCAACAAGTGTTCAAATATCTACTGAAATTACACTTTGTGCTTATACTTCTTAGCAGACAGAATTTTGTATAGTAGTGACAGAATCAAGGAAGAATTAAATGTGAACTAATGATATAAGACATTACTATTTTACTGGGTTAATTGTTGATATTTGCATAGCTACGTGCTGAAGCATGATATTTATTTACTACGTGTAAGTATTTTGAGGACAGAGATGGTTTCTTGAAAACCTTTGCAGCATATTAAGCCACAATCTTTTCTGGGGAGCGTTGTCTTGCGAAGAGGCAATGTCACAAATGGAATTGTGGTAATTGTGGGTTTTGGGAGATAGGGAATTTTCTGACTTGATATGTTGCGTATTTTAAAAACGTTAGCAGTAGATTAGAGATTCGAGATTAAATTGATCCCGCAGACTGGAGCAGTCTCTTAAGTTATGACGATTCAGTGCAACTACTTAAATGAGTAAAATTACCGGCACACGATGCGTGGGTTCATCGTGTTTCATACTCAGCTGTTCTTCTTACTGGTGGTATGTATGACTGAGGAGTTTTTCTCTAAACTCTATAAACAAAGACAAGGGTTTTCTGTGGAAATGGGGTACTACAAATTATTCCAACATGACCTTTTGACTGTTTGCATAATGGAAGTGTTCTAAATAAATGCTATTCTGCCCCCACAAATATTTGAAAAGTAAACAGCAGGCAGGAAGGAGTGACCGGAATGGACAAGCGGTTTCAAATTCCCAAAACCAACCAAACGAAGCAACCTTTGAATTCTTCTTTCTGCTCTTTTGTCTTTCCCTTCACTTATAATACTTAACACAAACAACCCAAATGCTTTCTTCTGTTTCAGTAAAGACGATGAAAAACATCGGCACTGAAAAGATAATTCTTCCGGAAAATACTTCTGCCAGATAACTTTAGAATTATTATTTTTTAAATACGCATTTTAACATACATTGAGTATGTTGGTATAGCGAAAACAATAATACCAATATCCAAACCCCTTAAAATATTCTTTCTGTTAAAATGTATTGTGCCACAGTGAAATGGAAGAGCTGCTTTGTATTCCGTTCACTCTTTAAGTCATAGCGTTATATAATATCTAATATAATATAGGCATCCTGGGAAAGAGTTATTCGAAAAGCATCTCCCACAACCGCATCAGCCTCAGGTTGAGCAGAGCTTTTTGTGACCGTGCCGAAGGGGTTTGCTCTGGTGTTTGGCCACAGAAAGAGCTAAAAAACATTTCCTAAAACTTCTATTTGCCTCTCTTACTCAGTGAAACTTGTTTGTTCTTGTTCTTTCCCTGGTTGGAACAACTTCTTTGGAGTAGTTAGTTGCTTAATTGTATCTTTTTTAATTAAAATTTTTTAAAAGCCTTGTAAAAACAAGAGGTGTTATTCTAGAATTCTCTGTAACTTGTTTATTTTGTTGTTTAATTGGGAAGCTCTATAAAAGCCAAGTAGAAAAATGAATGCAAATCGTATTTGACATAAGGCTGGGCTCTAGCTATCAGGTAAAGGAATGCTATAAAACGTTTCTTAGCTGTTAAAAGTTAAGGATCTGGTTAATTAACTTGCAAAAATATTCTGTCTCCTAACGCAGAGTGGATTTTTAGCTCTTCGAGAGCTCTATTTATACCTGAAGGCTATTAACAAGTTCTGGACTCCCTCCTTCTTAGCTGATTTTACAGAGATTCGTTGAATTGTGTTTGGTGAGGATTCAGAATCAAACATTTTGAGTTCATCTGTGCTGTGCTGGAGCAAGAGGGGACTCCAGATACAAGCAGTTTGGGAGGAGGTTGAAGTTTTTTACTGGAATTGTGCTGATCTTTCCTAACAGTTGAGATTGTACAGTCCCCCCGAAGAGCATCCTCATGCCAAGAAAAAGCATCCTCAGCTGCAGTCCTTTCCAGCTGGTTCTGCCCTTTTAAGCTGCTAAAGCAGTTAGGAGGACCTTCCTCCTGAATTAAAGTGGCGCATACGTGTGCATCCGCACACGCATCATCATCTTGTGCAGCTCTCCAAGATATTACCCAATATTCGCGTAATTCACAGCCCGCCTGCTTGGTTGTGCAAATACTGTTGCAAGAAAGGAAGAGGGAGGCAAAAGCAGTGAACCCAACCCTACTTGCTTCTTTTTTCTTCCAACACCAAGAGTCTGTTCTAGTTTCCTGGTTTGCCACAGTATAAATATTGTAATAGATATATATATTTTTTTTCCAATGGGAACTATGTATTTTTTTTAATCCCCAAAAAGATGAATGCTAAACCATAAGCAAACAGTGGCTGCAGTTATGTAGCGGAGTCTGGGATGTACTTTCCAATCCTGTTTTCCTGCACACCACAAATATCCGCAATGTGGTGGACTTACAATCATTATCATTTCTTTGCTGAAAAATAGACTGCAATTTTAACCCACGTTTCAGCTTTTAGAGGAGAAAAGGCCTTGTTATGTTATCTAAGGAAAGAATAGTACTCTGTAGTTCTGCAGTGTTTTCTGAGCACAGATTTTAGAATATTTTCTTGCTGTTACCTGCTCAACATACTTAAGTGTTAACTATATTCTACAGTGGTAGATTGAAGCATGGAAGGGTTTTTTTGATGTGATTATTTTGATAATCGAACAGGAACCAGATCTCGCATGAGAAACCTGTGCCTGTGCTTCAGTGTGTAGCGCTGATGTGCTCTGTATTCACTACTTCATCGCCAGAGCAAAGATAATGTCTTAATTGATGCTTTCTACAAGAGTGAGAAAAAGAAGATGAAGACAGTGCAAACTGTAGAAGCTGAAGACCTGAACTCTCAGCTGTCAAACAGGCGAAGCTTTTTGGGAACGCACCGCTGCAAATTCAGCACGGCAAATCTGCAAGGAGCAGGAGAGTTAGACTTCGATTTGCGGCTGGAAGTAATAATGTATATGCAAAGAATCAGAGAGAATTCTGTTACGTACAGATTGTTTGTCGGGGGGTTCTTATGGAGTAAACTGGGTGGGGAGAAAACACAAAAATGTAAAAATCTGTAATCCGGAAAGCGAATGCAATTTTGACATGCCGTCCAATCGATCATCTCGTTGTGGCCTATCCGAAATGTGTTTTAACTTTGAAACGTGTTCAGTTTCATCATACTGTTTAAATTTTTGCAGACTTCCAACAGGACCTTTGATATTCCTCTCACGTTGTCCGGAGCAGTAGTTCTACGGGAAAGGCTAAATTATGAAGAAAAGACACGTTATTTTGTCATTGTTCAAGCAAATGTAAGTCTAGATCTCTTAATGGCCATTTATGCCACTGATTTGGGTGGGTTTTTAGTTCACAGATTTATATTTTTCCAAGGGAAGAAGAGATCTCCCTGAAATACTAGGTCTGATAATACTCCTCTCCTGAAGATCTTATTTAAGATTTATCTAGGTCATTGAAAGTTTAGACATATTATTACTGGTTTAAAAGACTTGCTCAGTGTGTGTAACAAGACAACCTTTTTGGCACGAGGAACAAGTTGCGAATCTAAAACACAGCCCATGCAGAAAAGTGCATTCTAGTGTCACTAAATGTTCCTTTTCTAACAAATCTAGCGGTGCTAATTTGATCACAAATGAGTTTAATGGATGCAATTTAGTTGTATCCTTTAGGTTTGAAATGTGTTTTTCTATAAAGAGGTGGGTTTTTTTCTTTCGAGTCATATTGCACACATATTTAGCGGGTTTTACAGAGGGCTGGCGGTGGATAACGTGTACTGAGCAGAAAAGCGATGTTTAAACTATATATAATGTATCTGCCATCAGAGAAGTTTTTCGGTGCCCTTGAGGGCTGTGAAAGCTTTTTTCCCTTTGTGTCCTTCAGGTAATAGCTGGAATGAAGACTTTTCCTATTTACCTCTGTGGTGCTTCTGCTTCATTTGTGGAAAAATGAGAACGCTCTGGAGCAACTTTCGATAGTTTGCTCCTGAATTCATGCATTTATATTGCTGTCATCTTTCTGATAGAGGATTGTGGATACGTGTCCCGGTTGTGGCTGGGATAGAGTTCATTTTCTTCCTGGTAGCCGGCATAGTGCTGTGTTTTGGATTTAGAATAAGGTTGATAACACACTGGTGTTTCAGTTGTTCCTGAGTCAAGGTCTTTTCAGTTTCTCTTAGTGGTGAGCAATTGCATTGTGCATCACTCTATCAGTCTATTATTATTATTATTATTTCCCTTTTTGGCCCATTTGTCCTAACCCATGAGATTTGCCTGCTTTGTCCCGTTCTCCCCCCGTCCCGCTGGCAGGAGGCAGGGATTGAACGAATGGCTGTGTGTGGTGTTGAGCCACCTACCAGCTCAAACCACAACGCCGCATTTTACAACCCCCTTTCCTACGTATTTTGTGGCACGTTCGGCATTCCCCCAACAGGAGATGGGCTCAGGGGGTATCTCAGTGCTTTTTGCACTTAAATTTACCTACAGATGTTTCCTGGCTGCTAGAACAAGTCGTTTTACCCTACAAATATTGCAGGCTGCATCTAGTTCTCTCTTTTGTATGTTCTACACCATCAGACTTCTGTTCCACTGATTTCGTGAGCAGCGATCGTTTATTGGTCTTGCATCCTGAAGATGCTACATGAGATTAATTACTGTGTATCTGTGTTGATCCAGCGTTACTCATACGGGGGGAATGTAAAACTGTTTAGTTGATGGTAAAGGCTGCTCCTTGCAGCTGGGATTGCTTTTCGTTGTCGACCATGAAGAAAGCTGAATTCAGAAATTCCCGTATCTAGTAACTGGAAATGTAAAGAGGTTCCAAAAACCAAGTGGACCGCAAACAAGGAAAAAAGCACTTATCCAGTCTTATCGAGAGCAATGACCTATTCTTTTGACGCAGATGATGATATAAAACAGCACAAATAAATTTTTAAAAATTGCTTTTTTATTTTCTGTCGATGTTATCCTAGGATAAGAGGGCAAGACTTAGCTAATGGCCCATATTCCCTCCACAAGATTCCATTTTTGTAAGGAAAAGCTGTTACAACAGTTCCTCTTTGACAATGGAAATATTTTTGATTGTTTTAAGAAAGGTATTCACTACTCATGCTGTTTCTTCACTATGATATCAGAAGAACAAAAAGGCGAACTGTTGCTAGTGCGTACGTTTTTCAGCGCGTAAAAATAATGCGAGCGGTTTCCAGAATTCAGGAAAGTGTGGTTTATTCTATACCATCTGGAAATGAAAGAAAAAAAAAGACAATAAAGAAGTTGCAATAATCAAAAAGAAAAAAGCCAAACAACCACGATACATTGAAAAGAGCCTGTCATGCAGCATGGAGACTTTTTCGGCATGTAGCGTTGTAGCTGCTTTATTGTGGACGCAATCTATATCTCATTCTCTAGACAAACCAGCTTTCCACGTGGATCTTAGATCAATCTCATTGCTGTCCTCTGGCTGCTTTGGTGTTTTTTTTCAAGGGGAAAGGAGGTGCTAAATCTTAAATTGTGGCACACAGAGGTGGATTGAGCATTACAGTCATTACTGCTTATGCTTTCCATTTTTATAAGTTCAGGTCCTTTTACTTGTAGATACGATTTGGTAGAGCTACATATGAATATATTTCACATTATCAGTAAGGCACAAGGAACTTTTTATCTTTTACAAATACGCTGCATTTTTATAGATTTAACAAGATGTATCTTCGTTGCACACATTTCCTCGGAATTATTTTCACAACACTATTATTTCTGAGTGATAGATGTCTCCGAGTATTTCTCAATTCAAGAGGGAAACTTTTGCCTTTTAACTGTATTTCTGAGCCTTTATGAAATTAAAAGTTGTAGCTCTGAGGCTGAAGATTCCCTAATTAGCTGTTTCCTAGAACCTGGATAATTACAGTGCGTGGATGTTTTGCCCTTAGCTTTAAACTTCCGTTTGTAGATTCCGAATTCAGAAAGCCTCACCAAATATAACTTGTTGGTTCCGCAGGACCGAGCCCAAAATCTTAATGAGCGAAGGACGAGTACAACCACCCTGACCGTAGACGTGCTCGACGGGGACGATTTGGGCCCGATGTTTCTTCCCTGTGTCTTGGTGAATAATACTCGTGACTGCAGACCTCTCACCTACCAAGCAAGCTTGCCAGAGCTGACTGATCCTGTAAGTCCTCTTGATTTATTAGGAGTTTTATACTTTTGTTTTGCAGACAACTGTCATCTTCTGTGGACGCAATTGAGAGCTATAAGTGTGCTTGATGCCGTGTTCTATGTACTAAAAGAAAGAAAAGCAAGGTAAGGTATATGTAGGAATAGATAATGAAGTTCTCGCTTGGTTATAGTGGCAAACTGCTGATCGCCTACAAGGGCTGAGTCTCAGTGACGTTTGGGAAGTTGTGGAGTTGCTTTTCCTGATCAATGTTTTGCTCTCAGAGTATCCTGAAGAAAGTGCTTTTCAGAAAGGACTTGACATTCAAGATTGCTACAGTCCTTAGGAGAAAGATTTTTGGCAGGGGTGGCATTAGTCTCTAGTCCCTGAAGAGGTTGTGTGTTGCCATTGTCTGGTCTCAATCAAGAGGCATTAAAGAGATCCGTGTGTTTTTTCTCGTGGAAACGCTTGCACTAAGTACATCGGTTCAGACATCAGTTAGTACAGGGGTAAGGGGCAGCATGAGGCCCATTTCACACCGGAACATGAATCACAACACGGGGGAGCTGAGAGCTTTATAATTTCTTGATGAAAGGTGGTGCCAGCTCCTCTTCCTCGCAGGAGAACCGCTGCTTGCTGTAGCGGAGATGTGCAGCTCTGCGGTGAGCGAAATAGAAAAATGCATTTCTTAATTGATGTTGACACTTGACTTTTGATTCATGTGTTTAAGAACATAAAAAGAAAGAACCGATTGAATCACTAGGTATTACCCCACCCAATTGACACTGACATTAAGATAAGGTTGACTATTGACATAAAGATCATGACTTTCCCCGATCATTGCAGGGCACACTCCGTCCCTCTTCCTCTAACCAGGAGACGGGAAGTCTGAGGCTGTAAGTGTGGAGGTTCTGCTCTTCTCTGCCTTATTTGTCTTGCCGTCCGCTGCCTCGTAGTCTTTTGCCAACCCACGTGTTATGGTTTCCCGATTTGTTTGGCCTCGGGGTCCAAATGTGCTGGAGTGGGGTCACCAAGCTCTGCCAGCACCCTGCTTGGGTGATGCTCTTAGTGAGTTTCAGAGTCTCTCCCAGTTGTTTAATCCACTTTCGGACCAGCTGAAATTGTATCTGATACTCAGCAGTCGATCCTTTCCTCGGCACAGGTTAACAGTGGTTAATAACCAGTACGGTCTCATAGGGGTAAGGCAGGGCTTATTGTAATCCACATAGGTGATTAGCGTGCCTTCTGGTTAAGGGAGGGCTAGAACGAGTTTTGGGGAGGTGGTGTAAGTCTGGCGGGACCCCTGGACAAATTTCTGGGAGAAGACTGGGCATGTGCACCTCGAAGGGCGCTGATTTTTCTCCGCTGGACCAGCTCTTCCTAACAACTGGAGCCTGTGTTGTAAAGTGTAACAAGTCCGGAGCCTTGATATTTGGTTTATAACAGCAGCAAATCAGTTGTGAAAAGGGAAGGGGAGAGATGTTCCGTATTTTGCTTTGTTACATTGACTTACACATTTTTTTTTCTCTCCCTTCTACACCTTGGTCTTTGATAACCCATTGTAGCTGTGGTGTCTGTTTTTGACTTGGTGAACAAATGCTTTGACTTTAAATTTTACATTAATTTGCCTTGGGCTTAGTGTCATTTTAAGGAAACTGGGCAACCGCAAGTGGCCTCATCGGGGTTACTGGGTACCCAAACTACGTGGGATGACAGACTATGACCCCATTTTATCTGCACCGATCTGACAGAGTTCCCAGTACAGAGGCAGGTGAGGCAGAAATTATTAATAACCAGTGCTTGGTCGTTAGAGTGGTTTTTATCTGGTTACCTTAGGGCATAATGCAAATCCTACAGTTCTCCTGCTCCATCTCTCGCAGATGGAAGGAATCCCGCTCTGTCTCCATCCGTGCTGAGGCGCATACGCTGCTCTGGAAAACAAAGCAGTGTCTGCCCAGGGGCTTGTTTGTCCAGCCTAGGAAAAATCTGGTTAGTGATTTAGAAGCCAAGTGGCAAAACGTATTCATTTAAAACTTGATAAGCTACAACCTGTTCAGGTGTCGGCTTTTTCTGTTTGCTTTTTGCCTTTTTGCACTTTGAGCAATCTGATCCATGAAATGAGAAACCAGTTCTGTTGATAAACTCCCAGCTATTTGCTGTTTATCATATTTGTGGCACTGCAACTGTTTTGAGAAATGTAAGTGGAAGCAGGATGTTTGAACACAAAGTTTTACCTTGGTGTTCCTCAGATATTTACTTCTAAATTATAATTCATTTAGAAGATACAGATGGTACCTAAGAAGTCTCAGCTAGGTGTAGCAGGTGGAACGGAATGCCGTTTGCATGTCTTTTTCGTTGTAGCCACTACGTAGGCGAAAGGACTGGTTTTAGCCCAGTGTTGTCATTCTGTTAATTTTCTTGTTAATTTTTCAACAAACATGAGAAGGAATATTAATGACTCTAGAACAAAGAGCGCTGAAGTATGAATTATTCAGAAGCAGTAACTTGAAAAGAAGTCCTACTTTGCGGGGAAAGATGCCTACTCAGCTGACCCCTAAAATAAAGAATTCAATGTAACTGGTAAGAATAATATTTTTGTTCGGTCTTGCACAGTTACTTATGTTCAGTTGGCCTCCATCCATGAATTTACTGAGGTAAAAATCAGATTTCCTTTCCAAGCTTCTTTCCCTTAGATTCTCTAAAGCAGTTGCATACATTGGCAATGAAGAATCCATACAGCGTGTGCTTTGTTTATGGCCTTTGGCTGGCAGAGATGGAAGAGGCCAGCAAAATTAATGGAGCTCTTTGTTACCGGAGAAGCAATTTATTTTCCTGAATAACAGTGTCAAGGTTTACACTGTGCCTTCTGAGAGCTGGTCTGACTCATGGCAGTATTAATAATATTATTAAATCCGCTCCAGGCCGGGCAGCGTGCTGTATAATTACTATCTGTACACTTGTAACAACCTCTTTTGCATTTCTGCCGTTTGCACAGATCGGTGTAAATTTGCCCCAAGCTGCAGATCTTCCAGGCAGAACCAAAGGTTGTCTGCTGGCCCTGTACGTGTACGTATAGAATGAAACGTTACGATAGAGCGATCCCTTCTTGGTCAGCCGGGCGCTGTGACCAGCTGAGCGTTGCCACGAGGTGAGATGTTCTTTGGTGGTGGTTGCATGGATTTGTGGCTGTCGCTCTTCCGGTGCCACCAGCGAGCTACTGCAGTTAATTATTGCTGCGATGACCTCATTAGGCCGATGATCACAGCTAAGATCATACAAATGTCAGTGTCTCCGATATCAAATGCTCGTGAGGTGCTCTTGTGACATGGTAGAGGAGGCAGAAACTCATGGTTATGAGTCAACAAGCTTTCCATGTTGCTATAGCTCGTTAGCTCTTCTGAATGCTTAATCGTGTGGTCAGGGAGGGCTGAAGCGCCTCCCTGCTGCTGAAGCCTGGACACAGAGCTGCGTTATTGGCCTGTAATCCACACCTGAGATGATCCGTCGCTTCCCTGGGCAGCAATTTGCTTGGGAAGTGCTACCTGTTGGATCCGATTCGGTGTCCACGATAGTGATGGAGTTGCTGCTTTACAAGTTCCCAGGCTAGGAGGGAAAAGAAAAAAAATGTACTGAGTCCTCTAATAATAATTGCAAAAAAAAGACACCAAAGCCCATGAGAAGACAACATTGAAAGTCATTGTTAGAAGTTCTGTCTCATGATACACTTTCAAATTCCTTGACTTCATTCCCTTGAGGGGAATGTGAAGTACAGCTTCGGTGATCGCTTACAGAGAGCTGGCATAAACCTGTCAAAATTCAAGTTCCACAAGCCAAATGTATTGCCTTCTAACAGAGAAAAGAGGTGCCTGTGCTGGGCGAAAGGCAGATATGAACCTCCCGTGTCTGCTCGTTGCTCCCTGTACTTGTGCGTGGTTTTCCGTAACTTTCCTTCTCAGGAATGGATTTATTGTTATCAGCTAGATTTCCGCTTCTGAGAAAACTTGCGGTGTTTGTTAGGTTTGGGGTTTGTTTTTTTTGTTGCAAAGCGTTGTATTTACCTTATTATTTCTGTGTCTGATCAAATCTGGTGATTTTTTACAGGTATTTTTTATTGCTTCAGTAAGTTAGCATTAATGAACAGGATGTGCAACTCATCAAATGGAGTTAAAAAAATATAACCTCATGAACATCTCAAAACATTGGAAAGATAACTCCTCCTCCTCTTTCTCCTGCTGTCTATTGCTGTGCTGCTTATTTTGTGAAGGTTTTGTCCATTTCTATACTCAGTTTTTCCCATCATCATGCAAAGAAGGAAAGCCAATTAGCAGTAAAATACAGATGAGGTTTATTTAATCAGTTACCGGACTAGTTTCGCAACAAACTGATTCATTATCAGGTTCCGTAGGGTAATTACCAGTCCACATGAACACTAATATTCTCCGTGACACCTGTGAGGCTTTCTTTGTACTAATTCAAGATTCAACACTTTAAACACCTAGCTGCATTATGAGGCATTGCTTATTAATGCGCCGCTGATGCATCTTCCTGCGTGGCGAGTATTGGCTTTTATACTAATTATCCTCGGTATCCTTAGGAGTTGTGTCAGCAGGGACCTTGCAGAGGCTGCGGGCTCAGCCGCCCCGTTGAGAGGCTCAAGGAGACGGGTCTGAGAGCAGAGGACTGCTGGATGAAAGGCTAAAATCAAAAACAATCGTCGTAAAAACATCTCCACGCAGCCCGTAACGCAGGTTTGAAACTGTGCAAACTGCAGACTTTGGGGGTAAGGGGAAACGAACAGTTTTGCTCCGCTGTCACAGAAATCAAGAGGGAGGATGAATTTTTGATTGCGCGTTTAGGTTATTATGTATTCTGTATTTAAAACTGAGCAGGGTGTTTTTTGATCACTTCAGCAAGCTTTTCTTTTTTGCCAAAGGAGGAAGGGTCTGAATACTTCATGCAAGGGACAAAGCAGTTCATTTGCTTGCATATATGCAAAGCTCAATAAACCATCATTATATTAAGAACTGTGACTACGCAGTAAATTCATCAAATCCTCGGTTTTACCTTGACAGAAAGTGCATCTCGTTTGGAATCCGGAGTCACTCGAAGTGGTCCTAGTTAGCAGTGAAGAAAACATTTTGTATCAGACTGATAGTTCTGTGAAAAAATGACAGTTGCTTTTTAAAACCCACGTTTTATCTTTTCATTTCTCGCTGAAACTCACGACAATCCTTCTCCAGGCCATTTCCCATTCCCTCACAGTGTTCTAGCTCAGCATCATAGGGTGACATACCATAGCAGTTGCAGTAAAAGATCTTTCATATCACCTTCCCTGATGTTGTTATTTGCATTTTTCATTGAGGGACTCGGGAACTGACCCTTTATGGTACCTTGTGGGAAGCATCACGGGTGCCCATCGTGGGTTTTTCTTTGGAAACGCCATCGCAGGGAACTGAGGTCCCAGCAGCACAGGACAGGCTTGTTTTATTGTGATGGAGAAGGAAAAAGAAAGAGTTTGGTGGAGGACCGAAGTCGGTGGATGGTGCTGGGAGCACAGGGCACTTCTGTAAGTAAACAGATTCAATCAGCTTCCATGCAGATGCTAAGGAAGATTTTTGCGGCACTGAAACGCACAGTCTTCCTAATTTGGCGAATTAAAAATTGAGTCTGAGTTCGAGTGGATATATGTGGTTAAATCCACTTCAATAAAACCTTTCAATATATAAGGAAGCTGCATCTTTCACCTAGAAGAGTAAAATCTCATGGAAAAGCAGGAGCGCTTATCCCTGCTGAAAAGGGGTTTTCTTGCCTTTTCTTGTAATCATGACCGCTTAAATTCAAATGTGCATTGAGAGTGAATTTACCCCTACTGGCAGTCCAACTGCATAAAGCTAAAAAATCAGGTTAGATTGCCAGTTTTTCCTGCCAATTCCTTTTTTTCTTGGTTAGATATAATACTTTTAAAGCAGGTGTTCATGGCTGGTTTAGGAACCTGTTGTATCTCAATATGCCTTTTTTTCTTTGCCATATTTTTACTAAGATTTGGAATCTTTTATGGAAGCATGGTAAAAGGTTTGCCAGCCATTGGCTTGCTGTGCTTGGAGAGTCTTACAAGCTGTGCATGAAGCATCAGGAAATAATTTGAGATTTAATTTCTTTCTAATTATTCCTTTCTCAGCGAAGTAGATGCTGTCCAATTTTTGAACTGATGCTAAATGCTCTTCTAGGGGATGGTATTTACACTTCATGCTGGAATTAAACCATGATTGAGCACGGTTATGTCCGCTGGCATGGTCAAATGTTAAAATGTAGCTTGGGTTTGCGGCTTCCAGAGAAAATAGAGTTTCATCATTAGGAGAAATGAATGTTTCTCTTTACACATTTTATTCCCCCCCTTCATCTGTTTCTTTATCCCTTCCAGTGTTAGAAACTCATCTTAGCTTTGAATTCCAATTACCAATTCGATAATCAATACAAGGGAAGGTAGCAAATGCCGTATCCGCTGTGCTGTGTTCAGCTCTGACTTCCACTCCGTTCGAGTTGCCTCAGGATCCCTTTTACATTTACCCGTAATGAGCCCATGTGTTCTTTACATCTCATGGTTCCAGGGCTTAGATAGGAAAGGGAAATAAGCATAAGCACGCTTTGGTTTTAAATAAATGTTTAGCCGAGAAGATCAGCTTCTAACAACTTATTTCTGAGTTTCTATACAGAAATATTTCAAGGTAAAAGCTTATAGTTTGTGTAACGTTTCCACATTCTCTAATGAACGTAGTAGCTCCAGAGCACAGAACATCAGACCTCTTGGTCATTATAGCCCAGGCTGTTAATTTTTTGGTTTTACCATATGCACATGTTGTCCAGCTTTCTGCATGAACTCTTTCTCATATTTAATACCATAATCATTTTGCATTTTCTTCACAAATACTGCTGCGTCTGAGTAAACGTTAGGGATTTGCGCTGGCAAATCGTTACTTGCTATAATACTAAAAGGTTTATGTACTTTTCTTATCTGTACGTTGTATCTTGGAAGATTTCTTTAGAAAAGCCCGGCAATTGGTGTAAATTAGACTCAAATCGTCAATGAAAGATAGATAACGTGTGCTGTCAGCTGTTGGGCTGCGAGATGAATGAATTCCTGTGTATTTACTAGCCAAAAATTATTTGGTAGGGAGGGCAATGGTGTCACTTAAACCACACTGCAAGAACGAAGCACAGAAATGCTTTAAAAACTGGGGATATAAGTATACGTTCTTGGGTTGTTCCCTGTTCAGTAAATGGGAGAAGAGTCTCATGTCTGAGGCTTTGAATAGTCCCTGTGCCACTGGCTGAAAGATGAACAGATTGATCCATCTCTCAGGTATTAATTTTTCATTAGCAATTTAGGTAAAACCTGAAACTCGCATTAGGAAAGGGAAAATGAAGATTGATTTCCATGACACGTATGCAGTTGTCGGGGTATTTTTTTAAATGAAAAAGGCAAATTGTTATGGCCAAGTTATTTGCAGTACAGCTGAGCAGCAGATAGCAATTTTTCTAATTAAATTTAAGCATAGATGCATGATGAACTGATATACAATCCTGAACTGCTTCGGAAGTTGGAAAGCAATTCAAAAGCCGTGATAGAATCTTGGGCGCAGTGTCTCTTTTAAAGTTGATGGATAAACTTTTCATTTGCTTTTTTTTTTTCCCCTCTTTTCACACAAGTTGCAGCCATACAGAGGTCACCAGATTGATATTAAGTTCAAAGTAATGGACAATATTGAACAACCGGTAGCGTTCAGAGTAGATTTACTAGCACAGGTTTTTTAATAACTTGACATCAGTGCTTTTTAATTAACTCTATGGAAATGACTCTTCCAGCCGAGTCCAAATGAACAGCTTTGATAAGCTATTGATTATCTGCTAGTGCATGATAAGGAGTCATAAAAGGTCTTTTAAGTTTTCTGTTAAGATTTTTCCCTTTCTCTTCCATTTTTGTGATTGATTCTCTGTCTCCCATGTGCAATGTCTTGATAAGTAGAGCCGTTTTTAAAGGAAATGCCATGCTGAAAAGTAGCGAAGCATGAAAAGGTTAAAATTACAAAGATGTGATGCTACAGGTAATTAATTTTTATGTATTTGGGAGTATAGCAAGACAGCATGGCTAATTAAAAAGAATTGTCAGTAAAATAGTCAGTAACTTTAATATGTGAATACGTGAGCCTGAGGATTGTTTTCTTAGCAGTTCAGTATCTAAGATTAACTTGTGATTTTAAATACAGGTATATTTCAGATAGAGGAGAAGCTAAATTGCCTGCTTTTCACTTCTAGAACCAACAAAACCGTGGTTTTAACTTATAAAATGTAATGAATGTTTCAAGAAAACAGATGTTTCTGTTATTGAAAACACTGTTTCTGGTTGAGAAAATTATAGCAAGGCTGCAGAATAAGTGAATATAGACTGAAAGGTGTTTTCCTGCTGGGAGTTTTAACCAAGTTGCGTTTCAGAGGTAGAGGTGATGTCTATGGGTGGGAATAAAGGCATTAAGTCAGGGTTTGGGGTTGGATTATGTCAGGATTTGGGATTTCTGTACCGGAGATCCTGCCTCCCATGGTTGGTACCTACTGGGAAATGGGAGCAAAATAGTGGATTTTGGTGAAAGACAGAACAGGAAGATACATGGACTTTTTTATAATGTGAAAAGAGAACTGGTTGAGCATGATTTACATGCTTTAGGTTTTCACTCATGATAATCTTAAAATGCACAAGAGAAGGTTTTAAGGGGAAAAAAAAAAAGATCAAGAGCTTGACTGAAAACTGCGAAGTTTCAGACAATATATAGCAAAAAATTAAGCAGGACAAGAAAAGCATCGTTGCAGATCATCTTTGAAGTTGTGTTTGGAGTGAGAGAAACACATTTTGGTTCTTGCTAGGACTGGGTTGTGCACAGGAGCAGCAGGAACCCAGGTTGGTCACCAGAGACCCCCATGGGTGCGATAGTTGGTTGATGGTGAAAACAGGCCCATTTTCTAGGTATTCATCAAGCTGTAAAGTGAAATCTTAGACGGTTAAATCTCAAATCTGATTCCTTTAATTATCGAGAGTAAGGGGGGAATAAACTGGTAAAAATGACTGATTTTATCATATACGTAATTTTCTTTTCTCCGAACATGGAAATGTTCCATTAATTGCCTGATATTTATCATCATGGTTAGTAACGTTCTGGGAGGACTAATGGGAAAATCTGCAATTCTCATGGCTTTGTCAGACGCTAAGAAGAAAAAGGGTCCTAATTTTTCTTGGAAGAAGTAACAGTGGAGCTGTAATTAGAAGTCATTTCCTTTCAGTGATGAAGATCTGCTTTGATTCAGATTCCGTTCCGGCACATCAGCCGCGTAAGCCAAATAGAAGAGTGTTGGAAAGGATTCCTGGGCAGATTTGGTGTGTGCACTAGCGCAGGTTCACTACTGGAAACCACCTCCTTGTGTGGCACGACCAGGGCCAAAAATCTGTTGGATTAATGGAGTACGAAAACTGCCAACCACCCGCACTCTTAGTTGAAGAGATCTCGCAATTCTTTGTTCGTTCTCTAGTTTTCGTTTTAAAGTCTGTTAGAAAGCAGAAAAGACAAAAAAAAAAATAATAATCCAACACCCCACCTTGTAAAAAATGCTTTCTGTGATGCCATTAAGGGATTTCAGAAACCAAGCGGTTGAGCCTTTCTCTCCTCCAAAAGTCGAGCTTAAGGACAGGAAAGTGCCTGAGAAATACCATCCCTGTCCATCCTGAGCTCTGGCCTGGATCTTGAACGTCGAAGCAATTGCTTGTGTGATTTAATATTGCGCATTAGTAAATATTAATAATATTTAATAATTAATAGCCTTGGATATTTGCCAAGACAAAAAAAAGCGCCACTTTCGCGATCTGCACTTGCGTTTTGTATTTCATAAAACTCCGTTTGTTACAGCCGTGTAGCAGAGCTATTGTCAAAGAGGAGGCATGTGTGTTCGTGTAGTTGGTCCTTAAATGTCCTTGAGAAACATTTAAAGGTTTTAAATGTTGACATTTAAACGAAATACTTTTGCAGTGGTGTTTTTATCAGTGAACTTAAGGAAAAGTCTCATCTATGTCATAATAGTGATCCTTGTAGAGATTTCAATAGCTAGGCAGTCCCATTAAACTGGAAACTAGCCGTTCATTAAGGGTCGAGAAGAAACATTCCGTTTTCATCTTGTTGATAATACTTGGGTGGAAAACCTTGCTTAAATCCTCAGTCTTTTCTCTAGAGCATGAGGAAATTTGTGGTGGAACGTGCTCTTCAGAAATAGGAAAATGTAGTTACTCGGCTTTGCATCTGTCCCTCAAGTTCAAAGAGCTTGTATGGGGAGGTAGGTAGGAGTTTGCTTTGTAAATAATTCCTGCTTTTTGTCCCGGAAGAGCAATGGGCTTGAGAAAAGAAGCATTGAATGTAGAAGTTCGATACAGTGAGGGTGGTGCTCCGTAGTGGTGCTTTGTACTCACAGTGTGGAATTCCTCCTATCAGCCTGACTGATGGGGACGTTGCAGGTTCAACGCTTCCGAAATTTCCTCTCCTGTGAAATTTTGACCTTGCTTGTTCGCCAGGTGAGAAAACGGCTCTACCACAGCAGAGTTCTCTGAAGGAAGATAATCAATGTGTAAATTAAAAAAAAATAAGCCAACATCATTAACTTAATCTACATACAAAATGAATCGTCAAGAAAAAATAGAATCTGGGTGAAATACTGACCTATTCATTTCTACGTTTACCTCTTTTTTAATTTTAATCGAATTACTGTTATGGGGTTTTTTGGTTTAGCTTCATATAAATTACTCTAAGAAGGGTCCCACCAGTGGTCCTGGTGATACATCCCCGAAGGGTTCTCCTATGTCACAATTAGAAGCACTGTCCTAAAAAATTGATATAATAGTAGAGAAATTGTAATGATTTTGTGCTGTGAACCTGATTTTGGAGCCCGGGTGAACTTTGAGCCCCTCCGGTGCCCGTAGCAAAATGCATGGCTGTATTTGGGTGAAGATCCTTGTTCTGCACATTTGGAGCCTGACCACCAGGTGTTTGTTTAGACATCCCCAAGTTTGTTTGAAGAGACAGGGAGTAACAGAGTTTTATGGACCTTTTGTGTATTTTGTCTTTGTCATTTTTGTCAGGCTGAAAGGTGCTTGCTCAGCCAGAGTCTGTATCAGGCCATGCCCTGCATTTGATCATAGCTTCGATCAGAACTTCTTGTGCCTTTTCTAGTCTGTTATACTGTGGCTAATTTTTCTAAAGGCATAGAGACGCCGTCAGCCTCTTCTCCTTAATCTCAAGATTAAGTGTTTGCGAACTCAGCTGAAACTGTCGACACAGCTGGCAACTGTATTCTTCTTCCTTTGTGAGAGAAATAAGCATTTAAAAGAAGACAAAAAAGGTTAATGTTTCACAGACTTTTGTATGGCAATGAAATTAATCTTAGAAATTAAAAAAATCATTGTGGTAACGTCACACTGATCTTTAAGTAGGTGCGTTTGAGTTTTACAACTTGCTTTTCTGCCTCCCTTCTCTTGCCTGAATCCCAAGCAGAAATCATCATCATAAACCTACCATGGAGAATCTGAAAGAGAATCAAGGCGACAGATTTCATGTTTTGTATGGTAAAAAGTGAAATGTCAGGAAGGGAAATGTTTATTGTTCTTTAATCACAGTCATCACAATGGAACAGGTAGAAGCTCCAGTCTGAATTGTTCTTTTGCCTGAATTGCGCAGGAGATTATACCTGACTGCCGAGGCAGGAGGCCCATTGCATAATGGATTCCGTTTAGTCTCCAGCACAAATTCTCTGTTGGAGACATTTCATATAAAGCGTGTCAGGTACAGAAAAAGCAATTTGGTAAACACTGTGATCAGATCCTGATGAAATTCAATTCTTTTTTGGACCTGCTGTTCCTGGAAGACATCATTGATAAAAATAGTCTCTATTTTCCTCTTTGCTCTGATTCATTATGCTGTCTTGCTGCTGTTTCAAAATACATTTCCCCCCCTCAAAGGTGGCTCGTTTTTACAAATAAACGAAAGGAATTGTGCTTTTCGACAGCTTACTCTGTTTAACAATGCGATCTGTCAGGATATTTGAATTTTACAGTTTTCATTTTAGTAACCTGCATAAACATTGGACACAGCCGAAAACTTAGAGCACAGCAACCGCGGATTATACTGAACAACCAAAGAAGGTGCTAAAAGCCATTTGACAGTTACGGTGCTGAATTTAGAAAGCAGGTCCCTTTTTAATAATCGATCTCGTGGCTTGGTGCTTCCCATCAGTTAGTAAAACACTTCTTGTACCCCCACGGAAGACACGGGAGGTTAGCTCGGACATGGCAACTCCACACATTTCTGTCGGTAGCTTTTAGAAATGCTGTTTCGTGCAGGTGCTGCACAGCAAAGCTCGTTTCCAGGATTGCTGCCCGGATTTCCTTTTCATGTCACGTGTGGACATTTCACACAGTTGGGTTGGACTCTGCGGCACCACCGGTGCTCACAACTGTTATTGGAACAAAGCATGGACCTTGATGCATGCACAGTGTTGCAAACAAGTAAGAAGTATTGATTAGGTGAATTGGCTGCAAGTTTTTAGTGTTGAGCAGCGTAGATGTTGAAGGAGTTGGTTTCCTCGTGTAGCTTTGCTCTGTCTCGGAAAGCAGTTTTTCTCAGGCACGGAATTTTTGTTATATAGACCTGTCTGGCTCCTGTGCCAATTTGAGCAGAACACTTTTCTGCGGAGGTTTTACTCTCCATTCAGTGTTTCAGCCTCCCAGTGTGTTATTCAACGTGACATACACAACCCATCTGATGACAAGTTTTCGGTGGTATCTTCAGCTGTGTATACTTCTCTAGGGTCCTGCTTGCTTTTGGGATTTACTTCGCTTGTGGCTGAACGACTCCGTTGAAATATTTCCTGCATTTTCCTGACACGCAAGCGCTTTATGATGGATTTGTGCTCATTAGCGTTTCGTCACAGCCGTCGTTGTGTGGGCGAAGCGTCGGAAGCAGCAGCAAGAAGCGATGCTGGAATGGGTTTGCAGTTCTTCCTGCTGTTTTAGTGCTGTGTGCTGGCAGTACAGTCTGCGTTTCTGCACAGCGTGGGTGTCGTGTAGCTAATTTCCAATTTACGGCTTGTGTTCTAACCTCATGCGTTTCTCGAGAAAGCGCAAGGAGAACCGGTGTAACCGTAATGATTCATCAATTAATCAACAACTTTGTTGGTTTAATACTGTAGGGCTCCCTTTGAGCGGGTTCTGGATGTCAGTATGGGGCAATGTGTGTTGCTTTACTAGGATTTTCTATCCAGCAAAAAGCTTCTCACCCTTGTTTGTGTGGAGATGAGAGTTCTGCTGTGTTGATCAGTGAATTCAGTCTCTCAGCCATGAGTGCGTTCTGTGTCGAAAGCCTCCGGGCTTGATTTGAAGTCCATTGGGCACAGTTACGGCTTCAAACTGGGAAAGCTGAAAAAAATATGATTTTTCAGGGTTTAAAAATGCTAACGGGAAATGTCTCATGTTAACTAGTTGTGCTAATATTGACCGCCCTATTCTGCTAAAACACATGTATCTATATTGCTTTACAGCAGAGAGAGCGATGGTTAAATGTGCTGCATTGTTTTCCTTTGGAGGATTTCGTGTTGTCAGTAAAAGGTATCATTCCGAAATACTCTACAGTTCTCAACCCTTCCTAGAAAACAATGCGATACGCACCAAAACATGTGGAAAGAGGAAAGAACGCTGCATCTGTATGTTTATACAATTGGAACATTGCAAACCATTACGTGCATCTTTCTTAGTTTTGTTGGGAGACTATAAATTGTCAGACACAAGAAGCAGCCTTTGTGTTTCAGTGATTTAAATCCCGTGTGCCGAACTTTTTATATCTTGTAACCCGACAACAGAGGGGCAGGGAAGTCTGGTCTTATTTCCTTGAAAATCACTGAGTCAATCAGTGCAGAATTTAGATCCTCGTGTCCTTGGCTGGAAATGTGGGTGTCTGTCTGGATACGGGCTCAGAGTTTGGGGACAGAGGGAAGTTTTTGGGCTTAGACCAGTCCCCGGCTTTGATTTTTATAGTGAACCTTTGGATGTTCTTTTGGAAGCAGCTGGGTTTTGCCGGCCATCTATTTATTCTGGGTGACCTTCCCGCGCTGCCTTGAGCCTGGCTCAATAAAAACCCCACGTTGTTTTTATTGCCTCCATCCGAGGCTCCTTCAAGCAGTCGTGGGCCCCAAAAACGTGTCACTATTTTCCTTTTAATAAGCTTGTGTCTTTTTAGGAAGCTCTCCTCCATCCGTACATAAATAGGAAATGTTTACATACACCCTACGTAATAATCATAGCTATTACTGCTGTTGGTCAAAGCATGTTTTGACTACCCATTTTTAGAATAATTACTTTTCATAGAAAGCACATGCACGCAAACAATCCTGCACATGCTTTTAGAAATTTGTTAAGATAATGGCTGCTTCTTTGTGTGGTTATCTTTTCGTAGTTCTAAGGTACTTCTATTATTATTAAAACAGTATGAAAGTACCTTTAGCTTTATTTCAAGGCACATCAGCCTGTTTAATTCTGAACAGCTTTAATCTATCCCCAAACATTTCAATGGATTGTGAGTGATCTTGTTGCACTGATATCTTCTAGTTTATGAGCAGCCTGTTTGTGTACAGTACTTTAAAAAGCAATTTACATGGAATAAAAATTTGATGGACTTCACATTTCCTTCCTAGTTTTCTTATACTACTTGATTTTCTTGTACAACTCGCTTCTGTTCCATTGATTGCTTTGGTTCTGAGGAGTGAGTGTCAGCGTGGGATAAATTAGCTATTGTTCAAGTAGAACCCGCTTTATATCAAATGCAATTTTTTGAAATGCTGCTCTCAAGCCTCTCCTTGAATTGGAAAGTAGGCACATGTCCTTGCTCTCTGAGTTCTATATACAACAAGGACTGTTTCGGTCTAGTTTCAGCGGTCGGGTGCTGCTGACAGCTCATTATTGACGGGTATAGGACGGATCCATCGCTGGTGCTCTAGCGTAGACTCGGATATTTTAGCGTGGCCTGCGATATTGTAATGGTGAGTTTAAAACCCAGCCAGCCTTAGCAAAGGAGACTGGATTTGTTGTGGGTATGTTTTTAACCATGATGTAGATTCGTCTGGGAGTGCTTCAACTGATCTGAAAATTTAAAAATAGCATTTTAGTCTTGGGCGGTTTTATGCATAATCTTAGCTCTCAGCATGGAACTTGTATGCAGTCCTAAAGCATTTTAAAAATTCAAACATATGTCAAATATATCTTCTTCTCCTCTTTATGCCTATTTTGAGCTCATCTTCCTCATTACACTTTTAAGAGTTTAATTTTTTAACGAGACTAAAGAGGAAGCAGGCGTGTGACAAAGGACCTGGGCTCCTGTAGGACACGGCTTCTGGGTGGCAAAGGTGGGCAGAACACTTGCGTTATTGCAGATGATCGCATGGCTACATATCCAGAGTTGCAGGAAGGGTTAGTAACTCTCTCCCCTTGGTGTTCTCCTCCTGCCTCACCCTTTTTTCCTCCAGGTTTATCGACAGGCATCGCGGAAACTCTTGCAGATTTCTTCCAAATCGCAGCGGCAGGATTTCTGTGCCAAAACTTGGCCAAGTGTGGACTTGTCTCCTTCCTATTCCTACGCTGAATTTCAAGTTCGCTCTTGCAGAACGTGGAGCGTTAGAGCTTTCCGAAGCAAAGGCTGCCAGGGTTAGATGCATGTGGAATAAAGGCGTCTGGTTTTTTTCGCAGAGGTTATTAACCGTTCTGGCCACACAAACGGCAGTGCCAAGGGGAGGGCAGAGACTGGTGCATATACATCCATGGGGCAGCCTTGTTTCTAGTTGATTAGGCAGCCAAGGTTACAGAAGCTTCTTTTAGAGTTTGGAATGGCAGTTCTGGTGTTACCACTGCAGAGTGGATCAGCAGAGGAAAACTGGAGAAGGATATTCCAAGTGACAGTGAGGGCCAGGTGCTGTTAGTGGGTACGGGAATGCTGTGAAGTTGGTAGGTAAAGAATTAGAAATACAGATACTGAACGAGCTGAGAGCCTGCAGGCGCCTTTTCTGGCGTTCTGTTTCCACGTTCGGCATGTGAGATCGTTCCGCTTCTGAATAACAGTGAGAATTATTGCGATGTCCGTCCCAACTTTTCAGATGTACCTATCCTTAAAATGTCTATGCCTTGCCTTGAATTTATTTTGCAGTATGTGTTCGTGTATCACATCCACCCCAGCTCCTAATTATTCTCAAATTCAGTTCGGTTTTATTTCCTTTTCGAAGCATTTGCTGTGTTTCACTGCTGTGATGAAGTCTGAAATGTCTGGTTCAAGAGGCACAGTAGCATAGTCAGGCGTTTGCTTGAATGTTTGTGAGCTTCCTTTCCTTGGAGATACTATTCTAGGATAAAACCTATCTCATGGAAAGCAGATCGCTGTCAAGATCTTACCTACTTAATTTTCATTTCAAAACGGACATGCGCTGTAACTGTTCTTAAATATGAGGTTTTTTTCTCCTGCAAATTCAGCTGATATCCTTTTCGGTGGGATGGTTTTGTGTTACAGATCTGCCTACTGGCTTTCTAATGTTTCTGTTTCAAATCTGTCTGATTTTTCATTCCAGGCACGTGTGAATCCCATCAGTGTCACTCCACCCATCCAAGCCATAGATCAGGACCGAAACATCCAGCCTCCGTCTGATCGACCGGGCATCCTCTATTCCATCCTAGTTGGTTGGTGTCTGCTACTCTTGCTTTCGCTCACAATCAGTCGCTTTTGTTATGATGGCCAGAGAAAGATTGACTGGGAGAGTGGAAACCTAATAAATATTCATATTGTGGTTAGTGGGACGTTTCAAGTCATTGTTCTGCCTGTTTATGCTTAATTGCAATTTAGAAGCTTATTTCAGATGCTTGCATTATTTATTATTATTTATTCCAATTATATTCAGAGCTGCAAATATATCTTCTTCTCCGAGCACAGCAAGCACGTGAGAGAGGCTACTCTGTTCTTGGAGCTGTGCTGCGATGTATTTTTCATTCACAGGTTCAAAGGCACAATAGAAGATGCTAAGGAAAGGCAATTAGAGCAGGTTTCCTTCTAGAAGTCTTTTTGCACAGAGCAACGTAACAGCTCTTAATGCATCCACCTTTAAGTTTGCTGCTGCGAGCTTGCGTGCTCTCCCTTGTCTTTTGGCGTTAGTTTGGTTGACCATGCTGTTTTCTGGCCAGAGAAGAATGCAGTTCTAGAAAGACCTCAGACAACACCCACTTTGCTGGGGGATTTCTTGTATTCTGCTGTGTTTTTAGTGAGTTGGTTGGTTTGTTTGTTTCTGCTGCTTTCCTGTGTTTGGCATTTGTTTCCAGTTGCTTGGCTTGTATGATTTGATAACGGAAAGGCCTAAGGCCGGGCTTTGCAGTTGTGCCTCCCGAACTATAGAGACTGATGTCGTAGTAATTTCTGTGCCCTGTGACTAACGTGGGAATTGGAACCTTTGGCTTTTCTGAAATCGCATCTTCTTCATGTTTGCTGTGTTAAGCTGCAGCTACGTGGCTTTCTCGCCCATGGAGAACTGCGAGATAGTAATGAGCGGATTGTGTAGTTTCGCTTGTCATTAAAACAGAACGGTCTTGAGGCATTTCCAGGGCTCTGCTCCCAGAACCGCGACAAGGGATGCGCTGGTGGCAGGTCAGGCTCAGCGTCCTCTGATTCAAAAAAGCAGGTTTCGTTTGGATAGCCATGAAGCAAGTGGATTCCTTCAGGCTGTAACTGCATTCAAATCTGGCAGAGCGAGGGTTGTGTCGCTGTCAACTGGTCCTTGTCCAGCAAAACCGTTTCGTAAGGAAGTTTGTACATACTCGTAAATATACTGGGTGTTTTTATGTTTGAAAATTGACTTGGTTTATTTATAAATCGACTTGGCTTGTTTAGAAATTCTCTATGAACAGTTACTCCCCAGTGCAACATCTAGTCCGTTTTTTAAAATGTTCTTTGCATAAATTGCGGAGTTCTTCAGGAGTGAACTTAACTGAAAATTGTGTTTCACTAAGCCACAATACTTTTAATGTCTGAATGACTGCTTTGACCTTGAAGAAATAATTCAGAAAGATGTATCATAGGAACTTGGTTTGGGTTGGGGAGTGTTGGGGATTTTTCAGTTGAATGGCCTGCCCTTCCCTCCTTTTCCCTTTTTCCCTCTTTTTTTTCCCCTCCTTTTTTTTCCCCTCCTTTTTTTTTCCCCTCTTTTTTTTTTCCCCTCCTTTTTNTCCCTCCTTTTTTTCCCTCCTTTTTTTCCCTCCGTTTTTTCCCTCCGTTTTTTTCCCCTCTTCTTTTGAGATTTTAAGTCTTCATTTTTCCCAGTACTTAGTGCTATTTATATTTTAGTCTCAACCTCAGGAAATATTGAATAGTTTCATAGGAAATAGGCCTTGCAGATATTTCTCGTTATATAGTTTTTTTCCCTTGCTTTAGATCTAAATGTAGCTCTTCTTTATATCTTTGAGTATGGCTTTTTTTAAACCCTGGGAGGTCTGAACTGTGCCCATAGAATAAGAGAGTAAGCTATTTAGTGAATATGAGTTTGATTTGATTTGACCGAGTTCTGATTTGTTTTTTCTTTTACCCTGCTATCTTCCTCCCACTGCACACCTGTACGAGTCAAATCCTGGCATATATTTTGGGCACTATGGACGTTATATATGAAGATACGAAGCCTGCGCATCTTTCTCATTGTCTTATTGCATCTTCACAGTAAACTCGTACTTGACGTGGCTTACTGGCCTCATCCTTAAATGTCCATAAAGATCTCTGCCTGTCGCTTTCAAGCTAACTAGGCTTTCCAGTGTTCTGTAGATGCCTCAGTGCTGCTTTTACCAAATTTAGTGATCTTTCCCAGGAAGAGGGGAGGGAGTGAACCTCTCCAGCTCCAACAACAAGAGGTTCCCCTGCAGTTCATTGAAAAGGAGACTTGCTCGGTGAGGTGATGATAAAAACCTTTGCAAGTCTTGTTACACATTCACGTGAGCTTAGCGGTGCTGAAGACAAGAGTAACTCGAGGGTAAGGCACTGGAGAAATGGAGAAATATTCCAAGTGTGTTACTCGCCCATTGTTTTCTGCTTGCTTTCTCGTTCTGGCTGCTGAGTATAGTCCTCTCAAAGGGTATATCAAGATGTGTGAATGTACTTGTTGAAGGAGTTACGGACTGGTACTGATAAAACAATAGAAGATTAGGTCTTAAATATTCTTGAGGGTCATCCTAAGGTTAGAGAACTAGTTACAGCGTAGTACTCCTGGGGCTGTTGTCTTGTATTTAAAGTATTGATGAAAGAGCTGCCTTCCAAAGTACAGTAAAGTGCTTCAGAGAAGAGGCTTGAACTGGGGCCATACTGTAATATTTAATTTCTTATAAAATGCCCAGTATCTTTAAATTTGAAAACATTGTGTTTGGAAATTTTTTTTCATGCACTAATTTTTCCAATCCTTGACTTCCAGGAGCGTTAATATAATATTTAGGTCGTTGCAGTAGACCCATAGACGGTGTCTGGCGCACACAAGTGTGTTTGCAAGCCCTTTCTCTTTGCACATCATGTGTGTGCAATAAAAAGGGGGTAGAAACCAGCTCAACTTCCCTCCCCTTCAGTCTCAGGCTATTTTTTTTTCCTTAACACTAACTGCATCCACAGCCCTGTGCGACTCTTATATTTACTGCTCGGCCCTGTTTGAAGTTCTTCCTTTAGCCATTTTTATTAATAATTTTAAGGCTTTCTTTTCTCTGGTGCTGGTCCTTGGGGAAAAGTCGATTTTGCCTTTAACTCATCAGCTTCTGGTTTCAACCCTGGAACTCTCTCTGTGGTTCCTGCTGCCAGTTTTGGATGTTTAAATATTCTGGTTGGTTGATATTTGAATGAAGAGCCAAAAAGACACAGCGGCATTTTCAGACCAGGTGAGTTTTTCTGGAGGCAGGAGGCTCGGAGCTCATCCGTGGAGCTTTAGACCTCTCTGCTTTTCCTGGGTTACGGCTTCCTGCAGGTTTCACTGGTGATGGATGGACCAGCAGTTCTCCAGTGCTGCTTGTCTGTATGTGCAGACAACACAATTTGAAGATATATAGTTAACAGCTGCAGTAGGAAATTCCTCCTTTCTGGAAGCAGACCAGGCAACAGTGTGGGCTGAGGGTTGCTCTGCTCTGCCAAAATGCAGATAATTTTATGTGTCTCTGTTTCTGGAAAGCTTTGCTTTCAGAATTTAAAGTATCCAAGAGTTTGGACTCTTCCTATAGCCAGCAACAGCTGAACAGGCATCATCAATTGGGATTCAGGCATTCCAGCTCTGTTATACTTTGATCTTTACTTTCCTCATCATCTTCTTTGCCGTCTAGTCCTCCTTTACCTGTTGAGTGTTCTTTTTTTTGTTTGTTTTATTCTTTCATGCACTAATTTTTCCAATCCTTGACTTTCAGGAGTGTTAATATAATATTTAGGTCATTGCAATAGACCCACTGTGTTTTATTCTTTCCTTACACAATCTTACCTTCATCTTCCCTGCCGTAGATCACTCTGCGCCTCCTACAGCCGTCTCCATCCTCCCCTGTGCATTTGTTCTCCTTCAGAAACGTCTTGTTTTCTACTTTCTCAGTGCTTTTGCACATAGTCCTTCATTTCTTGGCTTTTTCTTGGCTTCAGCGCTGGCACCTGTGATGTGCAGCCTCCTAAGGCTGCAGCAGTCTGTTGTCTGCCAAAACTGGGGAGCTCTTGCCGGATTCCTAGTGCTCTTACAAAATTCAATCCCTTCGTTAGGAGATGAAATTGAAAGGGGGGAACGGAGGGAGAGGACTTGGAGCTAGAAACTCTGCATTTATGTTGGTGAAAAAATAATCCACAGCGGTTCTTCGTGTTACTAGTCTGCAGGTGCATGGCATGCATGTATACGGAGATACTCGCAGAGTATATGCAGTGTGTGTATATATACGCACAGTATACATCCAGTATAGCAAATGGTTGTCATACGATGAGTTGCAAATTAAAGTATTGCACAGGAGCGTGGGCAGTAATCTATCTCCTTGGGATGGCTACGCACTCTCTAAAAGCACTTTCTAATCGTTGCACTGGAAAGGTGAACAAACAGCATCGTTTATCAGAAAAGCGGTCGGTTTTGTGCTGAATCCTGTGCCCTGTTAGATCGCATGGAGGATTTGGCACGGCAATATTTGTCCTGCTGATTTGAGATATCGTAACCGGTGAGCTCAGAGGACTTACTGGGGCGTTTGTACCATCGGCCAGGGGCACAGGACTAGTCCTAGACCTAAAAGGACTCCAGATCTTAGATCTACAGTCTGTATTTCGGTTTCTTCAGCTAATTTGTCGGAGGGATAAGCTGTGAGATGCCAGAGTTCGTGCTGTTTCTAACAGGATGGGTCATTTGCATCGCCCTCGCTGGATGTCCGTGGCTTCTCTGATCTGTTCAGGCTCCCACTGCTTCTATTTGAACTGAGTTGGAGAATATCCTGGAAACTCAGAGCTGTGGAGACCCTGTTTACTGCTGACAATAAATGGAAGCTGTTGGACACAGATGAGGTTTCACCTGGTGCTTCCTGCCTGATGAGAAGCTTCCTTTCGTAGAAGGATTAATAAAATAACATTATCTGTTGTTATTACTGATGTATGGCTATCATGTACTTAGTGGTAACATCTTTGTCAAATCACCTCGTTGTGTGTTTTTCTTTGTTAATATGTGCTCTAAAAAACGGTTCACGGTGTTCTTTGCTTTCTAACAAACTGTCGGCCCGTGTCCAGTGGTGAGAGGGAAATGAAATACAGGTTTGAAATACAAAATCTCGGGGGCGTGGGTTTAGCAAGCTGAGTTTCAGGAGTGTGGCGGCTAGAAACGGCAGATAATTTACACTGAAAGCTCGTTTCTCCGCGTCCTCTTACCTGATTAGATTTACACGTATCTCCTGGAAACTGAGAAACAGAATTTCCAGCACCTGCAGGTGCGTTTGGGCTCCTGTTGTTATCGAGTACTGAGGGATGCCCAGTTAAGAAGAATCTTCATGGGTAGGGGGGGAAAGGAAATAATGATAATGTTAAACACATAACGTTAGTAATATCATTAAGCCTCATGTACACGTGATGCAATGTTTTATCCTTATAACAGAAGGATTAGTTCATGTTCCTTTGATGGCTAATGAGTAAAATACATGTATTTTACACTAAATCTTTCAGAAACAGCGTTTGTTCAAACTTCCATGTCTTTTTTACAGGTACTCCTGAGGATTATCCGCAGTATTTCCATATGAATCTCACAACAGCTGAACTCACGCTCCTAAAGCCAATAAACAGGGATTTGCACCAGAAGTTTGACTTGGTTATTAAGGTAATTTTGGCTGAATTATTATTTCCATATGCTTTTGAAAAACAAAGAAGCTCCAGAGAAAATGTGAGGTGGGCTTGTTTGTCTTTCCTGCATTTGTTAATATTTATTTTTTAGCTTGTCAGGCATCAATTAGCACAGCCATGGGGAAAGAAGGGTGTGAAGGATTTTTGAAAAGGGAGTGAATCACGGTAGATTTCTAACACTTCATGATATATTGATGTTGTATGAACAAACTAACATTTGCTTTTTACAAACTCAGTTGTCCTAAGAATGCATCTGGTTTGTATTTCGTGTTTTCTCCAGTTCACAGCCCACGCTGGAGAATCATATGGATACAAATAATTGTCTGAGTACTGAACACTGGGAGCAAAGAGGGCAAAAAATCATCTCTGTGTCATGTGGCAATTTTTGTGTGGGATTGTTTAGTTTGGTTTTGGTGGGATTTGGTGGGAAAAGAATAGGAGGTGATAATATCAATATTTAATTGCTAAACTTGTTAAATGTGGTGCGGTATTAATTTTACTTTGAGCAGAGTTCTACAAAGCCGTGAAGTTTGCTGCAGGTGAAATTTGTGTGAGCGGCCTGCTAAAGTCGGTTCAGTAAAGACGGTCGCTAATGAGAATAGAACCGAATTACGTTTGGTACTTCTGGAGACAGTCTGGAGTTGTCCCTTAAGCTGTTGTCGAATGACACAGAAAATTCTATAGGTTTTTCTGTATTTATTGGTAAGCAGAAGAGCAAACAAAGGAGAAGGGAATTGCATTAGTCCATTTCGAAGTCGTGGATCACTTGGGTATTTACTGGTGTATCTTACATAGCATAGTGGGCTGCAGGGCTGTCATAAAGCTCTTGCTGTTCATATTAATATTATTTAATCTACTTCTAAACTCAAGGGTTACGCTCATGTTACCAATTATTTCTTTGCATCTCCTCCCCCTCCAGTTTTTTGGGGGGTGTTGCTGCTGGCACTGGCAGCAGACGGTCCCTTGGGGAGAGCAGCTCCTTCTGTGCCGGTCTGTGGGCCTCTGAATTGATGGGCTGGGGTTTGCTGGCTCCTGGACTCGATGCTCGCAGCCTGTCACGCAGGCAGAGCAAAATGCTTGTCATTCCTCAGGGAAAATCTCAGGAGGATTATTTTTTCCCTTTCCCCCTTTCCCCCTTTCCCCCTTTCCCCCTTTTTCCTTCCCCTTCCCTCCCTTCTTTTTTCTTTTTCCCCCTTCAGAGCTGAAGCAAAACTCAATCTTTCAATCATTTAGGAGCAGGGGGAGCAATGATACACTCTCTGCTCTTGAAATAAGGAGGGACGAAGAAACATACACAAATATTGTGTGGCAGAGTGACCTGGGTCCCCAGCTGTGTCTGCATGGCCGTGCAAAAGGAATTCTTTTTTATACTAACTCTGAGCATTTATTAAGGACAGGAGAGTTGGGATAGATTTGCAGGCTCCCTCGATGAGTCTCCGAGAGGGCAGCAGTTTCTCTGGGAAGATGATGACGAGTTGATTAATATACAGGTCCTTGCTGTATCTTCCGAGGAAACCAACTGTGAGTATAGTAAGGCATGAAATGGATCAAAATTGAAACTTACAGGAATTTTGAATAACCCAGCACCTTTTAAAATACTCATTTTAATTTCCTACCTCAGTTGATTATGTATACATGGAAGTACAAAGCTTGTATACGCTTAGTGTGAAATAATGTGTGATTGGATTCTTTTATAACAACCCGTTTTTGAGCTTCCTTCCTGGAGTTCTGCTGTCACTGGGACTGATGAAGAAACTGAGGTGGATTAACATCTAAATAAATATGTTAAGAAATTATGGGTTAAAGCCCTTTAGTGCTTTGTTTGGTCTTGTTGTCAAAATTCAGCACCCATATACAGTAGCCCAAGGCATCAATTAAAAAGATCAGTTGCATTGGTCTGGTACCACATTCTCTGCAGGTAAATAGCTAACTCTGTTGTTAATGGAAATGTTTATAGGCATTATTAGGTTCATATTGCTGTGTTATATGTGCAGTCAAGGGGATAATAAGGAAAATTCTCGGTCTGTAAGAAAGATAATATGCCACCTGCTAGAAAAATAAAAGTTTTAATGCTGTGTTGCTCAGGGACTTTTTGAACTGGTGTAATGTCTCAGGCTTGTACTGAATTGAATCTTCAGATTCGCATCTTGCACATTCTCAGGTTTGCATTTCTCACAGTGTTGAAGTTTTTGAATGCGATTCTGTTTTATCTGGAGGGGTGCAATGTGTGATGCTTCCCTTACATAGAAAATAAGCTCTTTTTGCAGGACTCAATAAATTTAGTCTTTAAAATATTCCCTCTGATATCAGGAGATCGTTTTTTTTTTCCCTGCCAAAATATTACAGAAAACAGTGACAGGGAGAAGGTAGTTAGGTCAATACATAAATATTAGAATGCATGAAGTAAGGCAGACAGGAAATTGGTGCACTCATCTCTGGTATAAAAACTGCATTGCTGATAAATGCTGAATTCTCAAATAGGTAGACAATGGAAGAGGCTAAACTTCCTAATAAGAAATGCCAGTTTTCAGCCTCCCTGCTATCTCCAGAAGATATTTGATGATAAGCCAGGATGCGGACTTGCGAGCCTTCCTATGGGAGCTCTCGTCCCTTCCGCTCTCTGCAAAGCAACGGGGCCTTTTACAAAAGAACAGGTATTTTTGTGTTCGTCCCACTGAAATTGCCGTGCGGCAACTGCAAGGCTGGCACAATGAGCATTTGGATTTAGAACCTTTAAAGAGAAAGGGCTTTCCAGTGTTAATAATACTGTAACTAAAAACATAGTCTGTCTGAGACCTAAAATATGTAAGGCTGTCAACATTATGTGGACAGGAGACTACGTTCCTGTTACTAGCTCTAAAAAGCATCAGTCAGGTTTGTTTTGTTTTGTTTTTTAAGCGTGTGTATCATGAACCAAATAGGACAATTAATCAAATCGATGCACTTTGATCTTTTCTTATTTGAACATCGGTTATTTATCAATCAGACAAAATCTAACCTGACAGTTCTATTAAAATCGGTTTGCGAAGTGGACTCCTGAAGGCTGGATGCGCTTGCACAAAGCGAAATACTGATGGCTAGAAATGCTACACTACGGAGGAATTTACCACACCTCGGAGAGACCAGATTGTGGTGAAATTACTCAGGCTGAGCGGTGATTTAGTTCTCAGGGACTCGGGTGGCTTTGGGATCAGGAGCTGCACCAGCACAAGGGCTGCCAGTCCTGCCCAGAGAACGTGCCCGTGGGGAGATTTGGGGTAAAAATTGGCACTAAAGAGTTGTTGCTTTAGAAAATACTTCAGCATGGCTTCTTAGATTAGCTCAGTGTCTTGTGAAGCAAGAAGTGATCCTCCTCTCAACAAACCAGCAGCCTCGTTGTTGACTCTGATTACAGAAATTCTGTCGTATCTGTTACGAGCTGAGGTGGTCCTGCTGAAAACAGGAATAGTAATACAGAGTAAAGCAGGTAGGGAAAGTGTAACCGGTTGATAATACACGCCAGAAATCAGCTCTGGTTCTCCACACATCAGCGTTGCTGTAGGTTGGTAAGGGAGAATCAGCAATTTTGTTCGCTCAGGATTGCGATAAAACCCGTGGGAGCTGCAATAGAAAAAAGCCTGGCGGGATTTTGAGGCTAATGCAGTCTAGACATACCTTTCCACTTTGTGCTTGTGTCTCTCTTGTCTGCATTATTTACCTAGAACAATCAATACCTCACATTTTCTCCAGTGGAAAGAAAACGCATGCATGTCAGATTCAACGTCAGGATAAGAATTTTATTTCTCTTGCAAGAATTGATTTTCCATTTTTAGTAGCATGGGGGATGCTTGCATTAATGACTGAAAATACTTTGAATATTATAAAATGAGGTGGAAAATAGATGAATGTTTTGTTAATCTCATGTGGACACCTGTGTATGGAGGAAATTAAATTTATAATGTAGGGTAAGAGTAGGTTTTCTTGCAGGCCGTATGCTTAGTTCTTATACAGCTGTCTGTTGTATCTGATTGTATTTGTGCCGTTGGGAAATTAGGAAGGATTCATGTAAGTCGGACATCTCAATAAAAACTCCAATTATATATATAAAAAAAAAAAGAGGGTGGGGAATAAGTTTCCCAGTTACAAATAATATTTGTAACCTTTTTAATACAACTTTTCCTAGATCTGAGAGGTTTACAGTTCTTAGGGAGCCGGCTCTTACAAAAAGAGTTGGTTTGTGTCACAGTTGCTTGGGGTTTTTGGTGCCTTCTGTTGGCAACAGAAGGTGTTGAACTTCCCAGCGGTAATAACCGCTCTGCTCGCTCTTCAGGCTTGGATCTGGGGTTGGGGCGTGATTTCCAGTTTTTAGAAGGCTGTGGCGGTTCTATAGGCTGCGGCTAGGCAGGGGGTTGGAGTAAGCTGGTTGTGCTTTGGGCACGCGTGTAGAGCCTGAGCCTGGGATCAGCCAGGCCGAATCCCACGGCGATGGAGGTGGTGTGTGCACGTGTTTGATTACATAAATGCTGTGGTGATACTGGTGTAGCATCCATTTGTCTGCCTGTTCTCCTGCCCATCCCAAGAACCCACCTGGGAGCTGGAAAGGCCACTTTTCCTTTCCGGTGGAGGAGCTTTGGATCCCAGGGTTACTCCCAGTAAGCGTATGGACCGTTCCAGTTTAGTTAAGCCGTTTGCAATGTGCATGATTTTCCCTGAAATGGATCTTGGCATGACACCCGCTGGAGGTTTAATTGTTTTCTCTGTTCCTCTTGGGAACTTCATTGATCTCTCAAGGCTGGCGCAAGTTTACTACATTGCACAAAAAGAAGGCAGAGCTTCAGCAGCCCTCTCGGGATCGAACTGTGGACAAATACGCACTTGGAAAGCAGAAGATCAAGTGCATATATGCCGTGTTTTGTATGGTCTGTTCACGGAGCAAAGACTGTTTTAAAAAACAGGTAGGTCATCGAGCCCAGCACTCGAATGGGGCCCTTTGCTTTTTAAGAAACTTGCAAATGACCTCAATGGTTGAAATACCGAAATAAAGAAAAAAAGCTTACTATGATCCCGAGCTATTGCAGAATCATAAAATTGCCGAGATTGGTGGGAATCTCTGGACATTACCCAGTTCTGCGTTCATTAGCTGCTTGGTGTAGGTTCTGTAGCCCCACTCCAACTGTTCTGGTGGTAAAGAATGAGGATTGACTGTAGAATTGCAGAAGGACTTTGTGAGAGCAAATGAGTCAGTGACAACATGGCTGCTAAAATGAGTCATAGCTTAAAAATAAAGTGAGACAAGTCAGAAAAGATCATCCTAGTCTTATACACAAAGTGATGGGTTCTGGCTTGACTTGGGAAATGAGATCTTGGCATTGTAACTGATGACTGAGTGTGAAGGTTGGCTTAGTGAGCTGTGGCTGCCAAAAAGGCAGATTGAATGTTAGAAATCATTAGGAAAAATAGAGAACAGAGGAAAATATCCCAGCAGGGCTGTACAGATCCAGGCTGTATACGCCTTGGCCAGAGCACGCAGCTTCGGTCGCTCTCACAAAAAGGACGGAGCAGAAGTGAAGCAGGTTCATGTCAAGAGTGGAAGGAAGAAGAGATGATAGACACCCATAAAATGTAGCATCACAGTTCTGAGAGTGAAGAGGAATCGGTAGCTCGTCGTCTCCTGCGCTGCAAGAGCTGGGAGTTATCAAACTGAACAAGCAGGTGGCGAGTTTAAAACACTCAAAATAAGGTTGTTCTTCATCTGATTTAGTTTGTCTGCTTTGACAGGCAGCGATGTGGGGCTGAAAGCTGATGTGGGCTCAAGGGGAGGCAGAGCTGGCTCGAGGGAGAAAAATCTGTCGATATCAAGGGAAACACAGGGAAATGTGAGCTGCTTGTGTTCTTCTCTAGGCTTCTGTCTTCGGCTGCAGCCGCAACCGTGGTTTTGCACTGCAGGGATTGTAGGTCTGTTCTTGTACAATTCTTATGATATCCTTTTGAGTTTCAGAATAACACGATGCTAACAGGTAGTGAGAAAACGTGGATCACAGGGGGCTCACTAGACTGGAAGTTCCTGGACTGCTGGTGCAGAAATGGTCCAAAGTTCATGGTTTTTGAGACTGGGAATTACCTAACTTGTTTCACCACTTCAGAGTCTTCATATTTGCAATATTTGGTAGGTTTTTGCAATAATGTCAGCCTCCAGTTCTTCTCATGCTGTTTTGATCTCTGGGCTCCATGCATCTGTTGACCTTTATTTTTTGTCTTCGTTCAGGATAGCTCTAGTTTTCCCCTCTTCCAGTGTATCTGAAAGAATATATTTTCTTGCATTTGAGAGGATTTGTGCTTTTTCTTTTGCTCTTCTAAATTTTAAAATGGTGCAAGTAAGGATTTCAGCACAAAGCCCTATTTATTTGGTTTAATCAACATGATAAAGACACTCGTTTGAAGTACATGTCCGGGCTGCAGCAATTGAGGACTTGGAGAAAACTTCAGTGATTGCTATTGAATAGGTGTCTAGAAAGTAACCTACACGTTAAAAAGCTCATCTTCCTGAATATGACTGTTTTCTCTCCAATTTCCCTGAGTGCACAGTGGAAAATAAAAGATAGACTCCATGACGAGCATGGTTTTCCAAAAATATTTTGCCCTTGTTGTGGAACTGCTTTGTTTTTGTCTCTCTCGTTTGAAATGCAGCTGAAGAGTCTCCTCTGTTCTTTCCCAACAGCAGAGATGTTGCAGCTATAATGGGAAACAGTGATTGCTCTGCCTCAAAATAGAGCAAGAAGTGAACGAATGAGAGTGGGTTTGTACTTACGGTGACAGAGTAGAAAAAGAACGGAAGAAATGTATTTTCATTGAACAGTTGCTCAATCCACTTTCTGACAACGATAAAATCTTCAAAATCATTAGTTCGGTTGAACTCCTGTGCGTCTCCTGTAGGTATTAAGTACAATAACTGTTTTTTAAATTGGCTTTTCAAATGTCCATCCCTTATGTGAACTCAGTATTCAGTTACTTGTCTTGGCTTATCACTGTCACAAAAGCAGACCTGGCCCAAACAGTCTGGGCATTTCTGTTCTCTTTTTCTGTCTGGTGTGCAATACAGTGATTAGAGTTGATGTAGAATTGAAAATCTGAGTGCAGAGACGGTTCTGTGTTCATCAACAAGGAGAGGAAAAAACAAAGGGTGAAGGAAAACCAAACCCTTCCCTATACATCGATAAAATGCTGCTTCGTATCAGTCTTTCTCCAAAGTTATCAGGTATATATTGAAAATAGCAAGGTTTTCCCCCGTTTAGCAGCATCTCAGCATGGTAAATGTTTTTCGTTGCCTTTAGAGCATTGTCACAGATACACATTAAAAAGACCAGTGATTGTGACTTAAAATTGACCCTGAATTGGGCGTCATCACTCGCAGAGCAATAAAAATATTCAAATCCATAAGTTCTGCAAGGTCTTCTATTTACAGAAATAGCTGTATTTCTGTTTTTTTTTTTTTCTTTTTTTCATTTAAAACTCATCCATCACTTAAAACGTGGCATAATGACTTCGTAGTGGGCATTATCTTTACCTGAAGGGAAGAAGAAAGAGTTTCGTTCTTTGGAAAGGCGAGCAGCTGTGTTACTGCTCACTGCGCTACGGCATCGTAAGCCTTACTCGTACTGCGCTCATCCTCGATACATGAAGAAAGAAAGGTTATGTTTGGGGGTTTTTTTTACTTTTAAGCACAGTGTCTAGACACATTATGTGCCAATTTCATTTCACTGCCACATCACAAGCTTCACTGATGATAAAGTCAATTTTTTTTCTGTGTTCTAAAGATACTCCGTGCTGCTTGTCCTTCAGCCAATTTTTAATCCATTTCAGTAGTTCTTCCCTTATGCTGTACTTTCTGACCTTGTAAATTAATCCAGTGTGTGATATACAATCCTAAAGCTTACCCTAAATCTAGATGAGTTACGTCCCTAGTTTCACCTTTATCTCCCAGTTCAGTTGGGCACTTAAGAGAAGCAACTTAGTCAGACCTGACCGTCCTTCTCTTTATCTGTGCTGACTGCTCCTTTTTTTAATTACATTGGTTTAAATACTATATAACGTTTCTATTTCTTTGCAGCCTGAAGTCAATTTAAAGTTTGAATGTCTGCAGTTCCCGGGGTCTTTCCTTGTTCTTGTATTAAATAGAAAATCTGAAGTGACCTGCCCGCAGTTCTCCAGTGCTACATCAAACGGCTTTGCCAGGGGTTTTTCCTTAATTCTTGTATTTTAGCTCTTGAGAATCTCTAGTACCTGCTCACAGTTCTCTCTGTCTTCTCTACCTTGGTATTTTCTGGCAGCAAATTTTAGCGTAATTTGTATTACAGCAGGGTTAAATGGACGCGTCAATTCTAAACCAAACGTTAGCTTCCAGTAGCAGAAGAGCATGCTTGTTTACCTTACAGAACAGCCAAAGGGCAATACAGATATATTGAGAATTCTAGTTTTTGTTTGCTTTGCGTCCACACTTAAATATGAAGGATGCAGTGGCAATTTTTTTTTGCATGGGGTTGAATGCACGATGTTGCAGATATTTTGCAAGCTTTATCTCAGTCTCACACTAGGCAATTGTGTGCTGGAGTATAGGTGTAATTATCACTGAATTGGAGGAAATTAAAGTCATCCTATAATTCTATGCAAGTATTTCCAAGTAAGCCGTGATTTTTGAATGTGATTAAAAAGTCGATCTAGCCATAGAATAAAAATTCAGAGTTATATTTATCATGAAAGATAATTTTCATCTACTTCTTTACATTTCACGAGTGATAACAAAAGTTCAGGTACATTGTTGTCACGTAATGCGTTTCGCATACCGCGTCCTGCAGGGAAAAGCAATGATTTGATCACATTTTTTAAAGAACCAATATCCGGGAGGTAACCTGGTTGGTGTGGGTATAACAGGCTTAGGCTACAGCAGCACAAGGAGAACAATGTCTAAAATCCGGTTTGTTGAGGAAAAGTATTAAGTTGCTCAGGGAGTTAAGAGGATTGCGTTAGCACGGGGGAAATGGCTTTAGGGCCTGACTGCAATATGAAAAACTTTGGTTGTGAAGAAGAAAAGGCTGGTGGCACTAAGTTCAGCAAACCCTGTGCTCGAGGAGTGCATGGAAAAGTTCGTTTTAATGGACCCAATTTGTTGCCTGGGTTCCAAGAAGTATTCTTAGGGCTGATATTGGTGAAACTAGTCTTGTTTTCACCACTAGTATTTATTCTTTTAGTTTGGCGCCTCTTTTTTTTTTAGGTTTCAGGCATAATTGGCCCAGTTATTTATTAGGTGGTGATATTAGGGGTTCAGGAGGTCTGTGATAAGTTATATTGTTATTTTAGGCACTGTATTTCCAGTCTTTTCATTGTCGTGGTGAACAAACCATGTCTATTTTAACTGGATCAGAAAGGCGGTATAGGGATTTTTAAAATTCTCAGGAACGCGCTGTTACGTGGGTGAATGTGCCAGATTTACCAGCAAATCCAGAAGAACACGGAACAGAGGAATACGGGAATCCGTAGTGCTGCCGGTGTTGTGGTTTTTTCCAGATCTGAGGATTGTCACTCAATCTGCGTAATGGTCTTGAGGGGAGGTCAAGGTAATGTATCCAAAATTTCATTCTGACAGGATTTATTGTAAAATTCATTGACTTTCCCCTTCCACCCTACAGAAACCTGTCAGTTTTGTCCAAGTGCTGCGCGATGGGCAAATGTTATTTTATCATATTGACCAGATGGGATCTTTTAGAGGAGGGATCACACCCCACCAAAAAAAACCCAAGAGAAAGTCAAGGAATAGGGGAATGCAGCAAAATTGACAATATTACAGTTGTTATATATTTCTGGAGAATTTTGAAGGGTGTGCATCAAATGTACAAGAACTGCTCCTAGCCAAGCATTATATCGGCAAATGTGTTCACGTCGTGTATAAAACCGAATAAGTTCTCGTATTTTGTATGAAATTCTTTGTACCAAGTGGCCGTTAGAGAAAATAATTTATTAAAAAGTGTTGTTTAAAAATGAGTAACTAGCATCCTACTAATTTCTTCATTAGTTCTTCGTTTGATTTGTTGGACCCATCCCTATATGTGAAGACCAAAAGGATAAAGAGCAGTTATTTGTATTTTCCACTGGTTGAGAACAGAGCAGCTCTGGAAGAGGCCTTGTGAGGAAACCAACAGTTTGTTCTCCCTCCAGCTTTCAGCTCAATCTTTTCAAAGAGATGAAGAAATTATATATTTCACCTTTATGAGTGTTAGGGCTGGTGCTTTTAATGTGTCAATGTGTACTATACAGACTAAAGAATAGCTGCTTTTGTCTGTGGAGGTTGTGTTTTATCCTTTGTATTGGTCAGAGCAGCTTCAATGTAAAGCGATAGCACTAACCCGTAAAACTGAGTTTTGCTGACAGTCGCACAAGTAGGTACATTGGAGAAAAGTGGGGATTTTATAAATCTACTACAAAAGCATTAAAAGAAGGTACGCTCAGAGTTGCTTAGAATTTCAGCACTGTTTTTTGCCCCAAAAGCACTCGTTGTTTTTATTATTATTATTATTATTTGTTGTTGCTGCGACAATGATGTAGTAAACACCTTCGTAGATGAATATTCCCCTTTTAACCCAGGGTAGGGTCTGTGCTCGCTTACGCTTTAAATCAAGACCGTTGCGGCACTTCAAGCTTTTAAGAATTTCAGGCCCTCCGTGCTTTACCTTTTATTTTCTTTTTAGAATCTCTTGGTAGCGGTTGCAAGGAACATCAAGGTTTGTTATAAAGAAACTTGGCAGCGGTTGTGTGTAAACTGTGAAGAGGCCTGTTTTTCTTAACGTGGAACAAACTATTTAGTGATGCTCAGACATACATCTTCTCAAATAGGATTGGATCAGTATGTACTGTTTGCTCATAGGGAAGACTTTTTTCTGAGTTTTTTCGTGCTTTCAGTATATTAATTTAGGCAAAAACTCTATATCAGGCCTTTTTTGAAGTTTCATCCTACTGACTCAGTAGCCAGAGTACTTACAAGTAGTTATGGTTGTATTAGTTTTTATACACAGCATTTATTTTCATTCAGTGGAACATCAACTTCCAAATAAATCTCACTTCAGTAAATTCTATTCAGCATTTGGGGTCACTTATCCCATGTCCAGTGCTATTGCCAGCTACTGCTATATCGGATTTGAAACGCGTTGCTTTCAACTTGTGCAGGACCAGGATTTCCCCTGGGATCTTCGAGGGCTTCACTGAAGGAAATTCAGTGCAATTGGAAGGCTACTGACTAAATGCTAATAAAACCCATTTATGTGATTCTCTTGCAATGACAGGTGTGAAGGGGGGAGACTCCCAGCTAATGCAAATCTCTTTAAAATTGCTGGGGATCACCCAGAAGCATCAGTCTCCTTGGGTGGACTGGAGCCTGGTGTGCTGTTTTCCTGTTATGTGTTTTATTTGAATATGAATAATTGAAGAAAAAAAGGGAGATATTCATACTTAATGTGGTAGCAGTTACTTGAGTCAATTGTGGGTTCGATCGGTGGTAGCGTCCTGTATCCTAGAAACATGTAAGAACAGCAGGAGGTAAACATGTTGTTTCCTGCAACCTGGTTACTGAAATCTTAATGTGCCAGTGAATTAATTAGCAGAACTCCCGCTCTCTTCGAGACAGTTTTTTTTCTCATTAACAAAAATTAATCTCCTAGGAAAAGCCTTATTAATTTCAGATACTAGCGCCTGCTTATGTAAATCCACTTGCCAGATGTACCTTATCCTCCCGAGTCAGAAAATAGCCACATATGAAGAGACAGGTTGGTGGGTGCTTTTAAATCTGCACCAGTGTCACTGTTGCTCTTCTCTTGGTCAAGAGTCATGCCAATGTATTTTAAAGAGGAAAATACGTTTTTCCTAAGGACTGTTTTGAATGACTTTCTTATGAATGACTAAAGGTGTCATCACCTGCTTTGAACAAAATCACAATTTCGATGTTTATATTGCTTTTTACTGGAAATGGAAGCTTTTATCGTTGACAGCATACTGTTGTTGCTTGGTAAACAAAGCAAAGCTTTACACAGAATTAACAGAAGGAGAGCAATGTCTAAAGAAGAAATTAAAAATAACCAGTAGATGGAATCCGAAGGGCATGTTTGCAGAAGGCGGCTCCTCGGATGTTGGATTTGAAAAAATGAGCCGTTATCTCTTTCGAAATGGGGGAAATACCAGAAATAAAATCTCTGCAAACTAAAAGTACTGTGAACATCAATAATGCAGGTACTGTGTTCTCTCATCTGAAATATTTTCGCACCTCAGGAGCTTAGTGCACAACACACTTCCCACATCTGCAGAAAGGTAACAGGGCACGACGGCCGCCGTCCCAGGGTCTGTGTGCTTGCACATTTGGGCAATAAATCTATAGGAACAGAGACTGTTGTACAGTGCCCTATTACGGCCTTGCTACAGGGACCTGTGCAGGACTAGAATTAGAACTGATTTGCTCTTTATGAATTAAATAACAAATTACTTGTTGTCTTCTACTTCCCTTGTTTATGTACTTTAATTAGTCACAAGTAGTGTATTAAAAAAAAAGGGCAAACAGCATCATATATGATGAGCACACCGGAATGGGCAGTGCTTTCATGTTTAGGAGGTTTGAAAATAAGAATAAATCGGGTGAGGCTGTATCAGCGAGTAAATCTCGGTAGGCGAGGCGTTGCCATTGAAAAGCGAGGGTTATTAATTGAAGTAAAGAATTTTGCTCGGCATTCAAGAACAGGCAAAACCAAAACTAAAACCGCACTCGTGTAACCCCAGAAGGACGGGTTTGGGGAGAGGCAGCAGGAGTCATATGGTGGGCAATATGTGCTTCCAGTCGGCTGTAGCCAGTACCGTATGTCCACATCTGCTGTCGCCACCTCTGCGTTTTCGCTCTCGTGCTGGGGGTGCGGGTGTCAGTTCTCCTGGACAATCAGCAGTTTCCAGTTTTCTTGCATCCTCTGAAGATTTTCCGCACCTCTCGATACCGATGGCTGAAGGAACTCTGCGTGGGTGCTGCGGAGCTCTGAGTTTCAGTGTGACTGCCGAAAAGCTTATTGCGATGGATATTTGTTTGCCTAGCTAATTTTTGTTTGGTGTTTCTGTTTTTCGTGGCACTGAGTTTCGTAATGGGGATTATAAGTCTTGAATATAAGCCCCCGCCAGTTAGTAACTGCGTTAATGGTTTTAGTTGGCTGAGAGCCCTGACAAAGGTGCTGTTTTTTCAGGCTGAACAAGACAACGGCCATCCCCTCCCTGCCTTTGCCAACCTGCACATCGAGGTCCTGGATGAGAACAACCAGAAGCCGTATTTCACCAGAGCCTCCTACCAGGGCTTCATCCTCGAGTCGTCCCCGGTGGGCACCACCGTCTCGGACAGCCAGAACCTGACGGCTCCGCTGCAGATCCTCGTCTTGGACAACGATGTGGAGGAGGTACGGCTCCTTCTGTCACGGTGTCGCGCTATTTCGTCGTTGTTTCTAGAGTTCTTCCTTTTTTATTTTTAATAGAAGCGAAACTGTTGTGATCAAGGAATTAAAAAAAACTAACAATAGCCTTAATAACCTTTGTTAAGGTTTTTGTTCTGAGTTCAGAGTGCGCCTGAACTGAAAAACTAATCTGTGTCTTACTCAACTCTCCTTGAGGTTGTGTTCTGTTAGAGATGATGAACGCGTAGTGTGAAGGGGGAAAAAAAGAAAGTGCGTGTAGTGAGAAGGATGAATCTGCCACGCAATGTGGGGAAATGAGAGAGAGACTCGAAGGGGAAGGAAGTAGGAGTTTGAACAAATGAGGAGGAGGAGAAATTCAAGTTAAATCCATTCTTTGCTCTGCCCGGATTCTGATGCTGACATTACTCATAGCGATAAGATTTGGCATCTAGATAAGAATAGTAACCAAGTAGTAACAATACTTTGCCTCTAGGGCTGATGTTTCTTCTGTTCTCACCAAGGCTGTTGCTATTACATGTTTTTCAATAACGTTTCTTTTTCCTCTAATTCCTGTCGTCTCTCCAGTTGTCCCTTTTGTTCTTTTTTCGTTCTCTTGTTATCTCCAGGTACATAAGGAAATCTAAGTTGTAGGCATAGGTTGGGCAGTAATATTTATAGTCTATACCAACACTCTTTAATAAAGTTCTTAACCTGATAGTCTGAAAACAATCTTCTGGTTTTGAAAATTTTACTTTTGACGTAGGCAAATACATTCTTTTGGAAAAACATGAGAGGCCATTGTCACTAAATGCTGCTTTCTACCTCACTGTCTGCATTAGAGTGATTTATTGTCCTAAGAAGCTATTTTAAAGCCCAGACTCACATAGAATATGTCCTTCCTATCCATTAAAATATCTCCGTCAATTTACGGGCATTCATAAAAATCGGTTGGAATGCAAGTGGAAATTTAAGGGCTGGATAAAAGGTACGGCGTGAGTGCACATGGCGAACATCATCAGGCATCGCTGATGATTGGTGCTATTTGTGAGATACTCTTGTTCAGCATCACTTTTGTTAAAAGCAAAGCAGTTTTCTTTCATCAAATTAATGGGATCTTGTAGGTTGCTTAATATAGGAATAGGAAAGGTGTGCAGGCATCGGGTATGAGTTTCTATTTACGGTGCATTGTCTGGTTGTATAAAATCTGTTAGAGTAATGTATGCCTGAACAAAACAGAAATCAAATCCAATGAGTCAGTGTCCACAGTTCTAAGTCCTTTTTAAGCTACTAATTTGAGAGATTTTGTCAGAAGGTTGCTTTTAGTTCTGTGATCCTTAAGCCTATTAAACAAAAAACATAGTGATTTTATTTAGATGTTTTTAGCTTGAGCAGTTGCTGTCTATTTTGTTCGATCCACACTTCCGTGAAAGTAGTAGTGAAACCCCCTGGTTCAAATACACCTTGGTGCAGATCCGTTTGTTACAGAAAGCTGGAGTTTTAGGGCACTATTTATGTCTACCTTATAACACATGGGACTGCAGATTAACTTAAAAAACTGGGAAGAGAGGGTTTTGATCACCTGAAGCGTGGAAGACTGAAACCAAGCAAGTCTGTCTGTGGGACTGATAGACCTGAACGTCAGGTAGGCCTGGACTAAAACGGATTTTTTGGGGGACTCTCTCCTGTTTCCTAGCAGATGATATTGTTAAACTAAAGGAATGACAGAAAACCTTTGCACTTCATTAACCTCCAGAGGTTTTTGGGGCTGTAATTAACCATGCTCTGATGAACCTTTTCCTGGCATCCGCACAACTCTACCCACAAGGTGTCAAGGGCAAATTTGATAATACAAGTTTTTTTAATGTAACTACGTATTAGATGATCTACGAGACTGAAAATTAAGATTACTTTGAACTGTTAAATCCTCAGTTTGGACTGACTCTTTGAATTAATCGTGTAACTACCAAATAGTTAGTATAGCACATGATATTTATATACTCTCAAACTGCAAATATTTAGTTTCAAGATCTCCTGCAAAGAAGAGTATTTTATTCCTTTAATACAAGCTATTTAATTAGGTTTGTAATGTGTTCCTGGAATTCATACTTCTCACCCTGAAAATTCTTCCTGTTACAGATTTTGTCAGCACACATTCAATAGTTCCGAGGGATGCTCTGAAATTCAACATGAGCAGTTCGACCACAGGTCTCGATGGTTTTTTGTTGTGCCTTCTCTGTAGTACATCAGCACATCCCAGGAAGTTAGATCACTATTTGCATATCGAATAGGTGGTTAATTAATATACTTCTGTTTGCCTATACTTGAAATTTCAACATAGGTGTGGCGCAAATATTTGTACTTTTAGTTGTGTCACTAATATAAAAAATCTGTCCAATCTGCAATAGATCTTTCAGTTGGGAGCACCAACATAACTTAAATAGTTTGTGTCCGAAGGTGATGAAAAACAAGTTTATCGTTCTTGAACACAAGCTGCTTTAGGCTGCTGATTAGAAGTTGTTAAATATTTCTGGGTCTCAGTACAGATAGACTTGAAATTTCATATCCACAGGCAATGACCATTCAAGGGCCCAAAAGTGTTTCCTGGTGACGTTATCACTAGGATGGCTCTGTCCATTAACTTCATTAACTTCTGCAGGTCTTAATGTTCCAGTGGCTTCGTTACATCGTACTAAATTAAGGTTTTTAGTAGGGAGATCCTCTCCATGCTCGTGCCTGTTATTTTCCAATCCTGACACTGGATAAACATAATGTATTGAGTCTTTTAATTGACAAATCACTTGAGATTACATTTCGTATTAAAGTAACTCCCTGGCCTCAGATAAATGCGTGAAGAAAGCAATCACCTCAGCTGCGGACCTTGAGAAAAAACAAAACGCATTCTAAATTTACACCTCGTGGGAATTATAATAGGGTCCTGCTATAAACCTTCCAAAAATTAATTTATAGACGTGACATTGCAAACAGACCTTTACCTAGAGCAGCACTGCCGAGCGCTGATATAATTAAGTGCTCTGTTTAAACGGCATAAATTAAATTAAGCCACACGAGTACCTTAAGACCTGAGCAAACCAAAGCTGAGATGAGGAATTTAAACAGTGTGATCCAGTTGCTGTTTGCATAAGGCTTCTCGAGCTTCCTTGCTCTCTTGCTTCCATGGCAGAGTACTGATTGCTTCTACTTTTACGGTTAGAGTTGGTGGAAAAGCTACACAGCTTCTTGTTTCATGTTCCTTTTGTCTGGGAACTTGAAGTCAAATTTAAGTAGATGGTTGTTCAACATCTGTCTTTCCAGAAACTTGTGGGAAATTTTAAAGAATTAGTATTTTACATAAAGGCATCTCGGTAGCAACCCAAGAGGACAGAGCAAATAATGGATGAAGTAACTTTTAAATGTAACTAAAAGTGCACGTTATGGATTTTCAATTATATATTCAGATGAGGAAAAAGAATTATTTTTTTTATCCAGGAGTACTGAAGCGTTTTAAATACTGAAGCGTTTTTCTCTAATATTTGCCTGATTGCTCATATATTTCACTGTTATTGTTTGCACTTGTTTTGCAGCCGGTGTTCTCTCAAGAGGAAGGTTCTCATAACGCTGCTCTCCCTGTATAGCACTTCTGTGACACTCCAATAGTCACGTTACAAAATAATAATTCAGGGAATATTCTTCCCCAGTGTAGCAGCCCAGTAATATAACTGTTCAAACAAAAGGGAAAGGCAAAGCAAAAAGGCTGCTCCTCTTTCTTTAGGACTAATAAAGGCAAATTTTTCCTTTTCTGGATGTTTCTGCTTAAGAAGGATAAAAATCTTAACATTGCATCACTGCCGTAGCATTGCATTTCTTCCTTTATTTGTGTAGGATGAATATCTTTCTGCTGTCCGAAGCTTTTCTTTCTCTCCTTGAGTTCCTTGGAGCCCTCAGGGAATTTACTTTCTATCTATCTGCCCTAGTTTAAACAGATGCTCTTGCTAATTAGTGGAAGCACCGAAGGTGCTGACACTTGTTTCTCGCCCCCTCCCAGGAGCGCTTCACGTGTATGAGGAGCAGGAGATGATTTTTCTCAAAGCTTTTCTGTGGGCTTTTCGTTCATGGACGGGCAGGGCCCTTCGCACCTCAACTCCCAAAAGTCGCTTTTTAGCGCCTCAGCCCTTGCTTTGTGCAGGAGCTGGGGAAGTTTAGGGGTGACTGAGAGAATTCAGAATTAAAGCACTGCTCAGCATCCATCCTAGTTCTCTCGTTTGTCTTTTGACAACTTTTCCTCCAAAGTGGAGATGGCGTAAACGGTGAAGAGCTCTTTTATTCTTATTTTAAATTGCACATTGAAATATTACTTAAATTATCTCACTGAAAAGAAAAAAGAAAGGATTTGTAGGGTGTCCTGAGCAAAGTCTACTCAGACTGGTTTACCTCCTGTAGTTTTTCAGTTGCTCAGAATTTCGACTTGATTCGTTCTGTTGCTCTAAGTGGTTTTACACCTAAAGCCATCACGGAGACTTCTCAGGAGGCTGCGCTTCGGCTTATTTTTCTGATACCGAGTGGTAATGTGAAAGATGCAGGAAATTCCCTCCAGAATCTCGTTCGCCTCACCTCTGCAAGAGTCCGATTTTTCTGCTGAAAGATTAGGAAAGATTTTCTGCTTTCCCCCAGACAGGAGGAGGGCAAACGCTGGAAACATCTCTTCGACGAAACAAGTCTCTTCCGTGGGTGTTTCGGTGCTGATCATCCTCCGCAGGATTTATTGTCGCCTTGCATTAAACCTTGACAGCGGGAAGACTGTTAGAAACCCAAGATGTGTCGTTGCATGAACTTTATTATGGCTGCAGCTTTTTGGAGACGAGCCCGAGCAGTTCTAATGCTCCTGCAGCTTGTTCTGGCTGCCCTGGAGAATCGAACAGCCAAATATATTCCCTCTAAAACATTCTTTGGGGACGCTGAAACCCATAGGGGCTGTGTGGCATCGTCTGCTTTTTCTTGACAATATGTGATTTTGGTTTAATCTTAGTAAATTGTAGAAAACTGTTTGCGTTAGGAAGAGCTTGAAAGCCCCTGTGGGAGGGAAGGAGCAGCGAAAAAAGGAACGCTACCATCCGCACAGGCTTTCAAACCTGGAGGAATTTCTCCAGAGATTTTTCAAGCAGAACAAGTTCAAAGCTGGGCTATGTTTATTAGCAGTGCGCGGGAACACGTTCTGCAGCCGGTTTCTATTCTGGTTTTGTAACCGTTTTTCCCCAGATGTTGTGCTTTTGTGGTGGCCCATCAGTATCGGGTTTGTGGTTCTTGTTTTCATTCTGTGTCGTGTTTTTCTTTGTAGGTCGCACCAGGTGCCATTCCCGTAGGTATTGGGTGTTACGTTTGCGAAATTACTTGTTGTTTTAATTGCATGGTTGATGGATTTATTTCCTCCCGCCCTCTCTCGTTTTTCTCTGCCCTGTCGGTTTCTGAGATTGGGACTGTCACTGGTTTTGTGAAGCCTGCAAAGAGCCCTTTAAATGTATTTTAACAAATTCATTTATGACATAGAGCTGTACCCTGATTACGTTGTGATTTCTTTATGTTCATTAAATAATTACACATCTTTATAGAAACTTTAAGTATTACAAAGAGGGGTTTTTAAATTAAAAAGTGCTTCCTAGTCAGTTTGAAGTGTGTAAACCATACAAGGTTTGAACTGCATGCTTGAAATGGTCTTTGCAGGTTGCACATAAACTCTTTTGTGTGGATTCCGATAGTTTTCTACTTAAAATTACATGCTAAACAGTTTAACAGAGACAAGCTAGTCTGCGTGACCCAGTAATGCAGGCAGAAATCACAATCCTTAAGTCCAGGCCCCAAAATAAAATCATCGTTGAAAAAAAATGGAAGTATTGGCGATAGTCTTGGCAACACCGATGGGTTGTTTCCACAACCGTGTTCTCTCACAGTATCTGGCCACAGAAAATGGTCTCACTTAAGCCGAGCAGGCTTTCTTTCGGCGTAAAATGTGATAAAAATGTGAAAGCATAACAATGCCAAGATTAAGGAAATAAATTGCTTTGTAGGTCCGACACGCGTGGAAGGCAGTAGAAATAGGCGTTGATTGCAGTAAAGGCGATTTAACTTGCACATGAGGGTAAAATTCCTAATACAATAGCTAAGGAAGAGGATAGATTACTTTGGGAGTGCACGGCATCTCCATCGTTGGTTTTTCTGAAGAACAAATTATGAAAAAAATCCTGTTTATTAGTGTTCAAAATGGCATGACAAGCACGAACTGTAACAACTAACCGGCGCTTTTGTAAATTACAGTTTTTCACTGATTTCGTCGTGTCTACAAAGTGAACAATTATTGGCAATTACCTTCTGTAATTTTTCGTGGAAAAAAGAGATTGCCGTTCGCATTGCTGGCTGTAAAATGAATTTTAATTTCACTGGAAGCTGGTATAGCTGCAGCAAAGCTTTCGGCAACAGGAAACCACTCGTTCAGAACACTTTGATATTTCTTTCACGTAGCTTTGAGCAACTGAAACGGTTTCTTATTTAAATAGTATAATCTTAGCCTTCAAAGTGTGTGCTTTAGAGTATTTCGGATTGCTAAAATAAGTTTCTGTTGTGCTAATCTCTCCCTGTAGTCATTTATTTTGACACTTGGTGCATGTGAGAGTGAGCTCGAGTGTTTTGCCCGCTGTCCTGTAAGGATGATCTGTTTTCTTTTTTTTAATTACATCAGAATGACGATAATACCAGGGTCAGAGTTAACCTAGAAGCATTTTGGATTCAGGTTGAGAAAATGTTCGGAGAAGCCGACTGTAACTCTGCTTTTTGGATTATTTGTCGGATTCAGCTATTTCTGGCCACATTGTGTGTCCTGGGTTTGGTAGAGTTGGAAGGTAGTGGTAAAAAACACTTCTCAAGTTAAGTCTTGTGCAGCCACTGGGTTTTCTGTTATGTTTTATTCATGGCAGTTTTTAAAGGACTCGTCTCCCAGCCTTAGGTGTTTTGCCGGATCACATTTGCATTCCTCTTTTATATCCTCGCCTCACATAACAAATGTAAATTAAGTAACTAATGGCCGAGTGTAGCACATTAAGTCAGGTTAAACTAACCAGATTACGTACAGGGACACAGAAACGTTTGTTGGAATACTGTCGGCAATAAAAGGTAATGTAGTTTACTTTAAAATTTAACTGTAATATAGAGCGACCCTTGCCGTCTGATCACTTCAATAACTCAGGAGCATCTTTGAGGAGATGGGGGAGATGTTGAGACATTTCACCCTGGTCGTGATTCACGTTTCTACTGTTTCAACAACACGGATATCGCAGAAAAGTGACTTAATTTGTGGGGCTTTCCAGAACCACCACGGAGCCGAAATGCCCTTTTTTCCTGCTCTGTGCTGGCACCAGCAGCCTGCAAATCCATTTTCCTGCCCTGTATTAGCAGCTACCTGGTAAATTCACACTGGGAGGAACCGGCATGAGGTTCTGGACTGTAATTAATCTGCTCTGTTCCCTGGGAGTACAGTAATAACATTCCTCCCCCTTTCTGTCAGCTGAGATTCTCCTTGCCCCAAAATTAATTTCAGTCTTTTTCCCCAGGGTACATTTCATTCTTTTTTTTTTTCCTTCTTTTTAACTTAAAATTTATTTCGTAGAGAAAATTTGACCACGGTTACTTTACTATGGTTTTCACCCGATCAACTGCAAGGTTCGTAATTCCGCATCAATATGTTTCGTTTCTTTTTGAGACATGAAGAGAATCTCTGAACAGCATCTATTTAGCGATATGCTTCGACACATATGGTTGTCTTTTTCATCGCATCAGCCCAACTGGTTTATTGCTCCATTAATCAAGATAAGCTTAGTTTTGTTTTTAAAATGGTTGAATCTGGTTTCTTACGTTGGTAAGTTCTATTCGGTTTAAAAGTTACTGTTTTAATGAAAGAAAGCAGCATTTAAAACTAGCAGATGCAGGTATTTGTTTACCATTTGGTTTCCTTCTATAGGTTAACATGTATTTCTGATATCTTTTTCATCAAGATTAGATTTTTAGATCAGCGGTGTTGCTTTTTTAAATTCTTCTACAGTTTTCTAGGTTGTTAGCCACAGCATTAGCACTTTCTGCCCATTTAGCTTTCAACTAAAGCAAACGCTTGCATTCAGTAATTGGAAGCATAATGGTACATATGAATTGATAATAAATTGATAATAAATAAATTATAAATATAATATTATAAAATTATAAAATATAAATAAATTGATGTGTATTATAAATATATTATCAATAAATTGATAAATAAATTGGTAATAAAATGCTCCTTTTTTATGCTGTTTAAAGACGAAGGACCCGCAGCTCCACCTCTTTCTGAACGATTACAACGCGGTTTTCACTGTGACCCAGAGCGGCATCACCCGCTACCTCACGCTGCTGCAGCCCGTGGACCGAGAGCTCCAGCAGCTCTACACCTTCTCGGTAAGCTCAGAGCACCCCGGCATTAAAACCATTCTTTTTAACATCCCCAGGGATGCTTAAAGTGGCACAGAAAGAAGGGTGAGCAGCAGCAAATCGATAAAAGCGGTCGCCGCTCTTCCCAAGCGCGTGTGTTTGGTGCGGTATCAACATTACGGATCCCACGCTCAGCATCGTCTCCGTCTGCCACGACACAGCCTGGAGGCCGCCTCTGCCTTTTCTTTTCTTGGCCCTTGAGCCAGGAATATGATGCTCGGAATGGCCTTTCTGCTTTATTTTTTATACAAAATAAAACAGTAGGATAGCAGAAACCACAGTAGCGTTTTTTAAAGTTTCAATGGGTCTGATGCTCCCTCAGGCACTTCCCAGTCTGTGAGGAAACAGCTTAACGGCCCTAAAGCAATTTGCAAATGTGCTGCAGGGAAACCCTGTTCCTCTGCGGGGGTTCCCAGTCAACCCCACTGTATTTTCTGTCTGTTTAGCACTGGAAAGGAGAGCTCAGAGTTCCTCTATGCAGTAATGGCCTCTAGATCTTTATGTCTCACCATAAAATGCTGGTTTTGAGGTTTGGCAGAGGTGCAGCAGCTTGCACGCGGCAGCTGAGGCCTTCCGTAATTGACCTAATGCAGACAAAAATGGAAAATGAAATGCTGATTTTTACTTGTCATACCGTATTTTCTCACGGTTGGAATCGTGTTAAAAATCCACCATTAAAATACGTTCCTGTTCTGCCTTTTTTTCCCCCTCCTGAAGATGACAGCGTCTGATGGCGTCCAGGAGAGTGCCCCAGTGACAGTCAATATCCTGGTGATTGATGCAAACGATAATTCTCCAACCTTCTCCAACATATCGTATAATGTCAAGATTTATACAGATATGAGGCCTGGGGAAGGCGTTATAAAGGTAATTTCAAGTCTTTTTATTAGCTTTGTTGACTCTTTGTTAGCGGTAGATGGTCTTGGTAATACCAATTGGAAATGTACTGAAAAGAGCTAGAAATAAAGTCTGTGTATCTCCATCCGCTTAATTAATTACATAGCTATTAAAGAGCTGCAAATGCTGAATGATGGACCTGCCTTAGATGTATAGCTGCGGTTCGGCTCTTTCATCTGAAGTTTTCCGAAACCTTTTCATCTCATTCTCAAAAGAAAAAAAAAACACTGTTTTCCTCTATTAGTGGGATATTAAAAAAAATATTTGGGGGGGAACAGGTGCAGAGTTCAGTAGAACCTAACCAGAAATATTTTACCATGTCCTAAAACCTTTTGGTTTTTACATACACCCAGAGTAGTTTGTTTGTTTGTAGAGCAGATGAGCAGTGAAAAATGTGTTGAACGCGGGCCCAGAGGGAGAGGCAGTTTTAATTAAAGTTTGCAAGCACTGATTTATGTTTTGGTGCAGACTGAAGGTGAATCCTGGTTGCGCTGAAGTTAATGGAAAAAGGCTTTTTTGGCTGGTAATTCTTCTAATATCTCAGCCGTGCTCCTGAGTGCTTCCAGACGGATGAGAAGACAAGATGCTGTTCAGTGGAGGTCGGCGTTCAAGGGTGGAAGGAGGCAGTTGGGAGTATTGGAAAAAAAATAATAATAAATCATTGGCTGACTTAAGTAATCAAATATCATTTTCTGAAATGTAATCAGCAAGTAAGCATTTGAAGGCAGCAGTGATTGAGCGGTATTAGAAGAAAGTTCAGTGGCTGTTTTGGCGTATGCTCTGCTTGAACTGCTTTGACGTGCTGCATTTGTTATCTTAGCGTCTCCGTTAGTGGCGTTCTTGTCTTTTCATCAGTCTGTGCTGCAAGCGCTTAAAAGCATCAACCAGCGTTGTGGGGACGTTTTCAGCAAGATTTGAGGGAAAGATAGAAGTTGTAAACGTAACTCAATTCCTCCAAGCTTTGCACAAGGCCCTGTGGGGAGGAACAACAAGAAAAAGACCAAATACTGTTGTCCTGAATGAGCTCAGGAGCTGTACTTGCATCATCTCATAGACTCCTAGCTCCGTGTATAAACATGTGGATTTTGTAAGTACGCCGCCTTTGCTTGGCGTTGAAGCTACGGAGTTACACACAATGCTGTAAGAATTTAAATCAAGGTTTTTTTCCTAAAGCGTAAGCGCTCGAGTCCGGAAAGATATCGTGCTCTGAGCTGCCTGAGTTGTGTTTGTGACACTTGGGATGAGCAGAACAGCTACTGGGCTTTTCTGGAACAGCTGCGACGCCAAAGGACTCGTTGTGCGCAAAGGGAACGTGCTGGTCTGAGGGTTTACACTGCCTGGCGTTCCAACTGCAAATGTTTTCCAACCCCGGAGGTGTGCAAAGAGCAGGAGTACAAATTTCTCATGAAATTGTTCCTTCTGGGAAAAAAAAAGCAAGAGGGCAGCTCTGCAAGGGCATCTGCGTTAGGGAACGGGTCCCTTCTAGGATGACATTATAAAGTTAGAAATGAGTAGTGGGGAAGTCAGGCCTTAAGCTTCCGTTTGCTGAAATTAAAATTCTTTTGGAAAATGTAAGAGCTCTGAGGGTTTTTTCCTCGTCCACGCTTGTGTCAGCACATGGTGACACTCAGGCTGTGAGAGTTTAGAATGTTGGCAGAGGTGGGGGGCAGAACACTGTGCCTGGTTTGGGAGGGGGGTTGCTTTTCAGCTAATCTGGCGTTGCTGGATGAGCTGAGTTTAGAAACAAACTGTCCTCAAAAAAAAGCTGAGAATTATCGTCAGGTTTTTGCATACTGTGATATTGCCAGTAATAACGATTTCAGGCTGCTGGGGTGTTTGGGAAGTTTCTCACCTTGTTGTTTTGCTTCTGCTTTATAAATACCTTCTCAAATGGAAAACAGACATTTTTCTCTTTTTTTTTTTTTTTTACTGTTAATACAATGATTTTTATTATATACTTACCTTGTTCTCTATGTGGAACAAACTCATCTTGTAACCCTATCTCATCCCTGCTTTAAGAATCTTTTAAGATTCTCTGCTGTGGGATGACGATGAGCTGTGATAGTTCCCAGAAGAAGATGACCCAGGTCAGGTGCGATTAGTGTGTAAAAACCACCTTCTCTAGCCGGAGAAAGCAGGTTAGAAAAACACTGACCTCAGTGAATCTGGGCAATCTCATAATCATTTAAACAGAAGCACTGGCTTGCACTTAACTCTCTACTCAGGCTTATTTGCAGAGATGATCAAGAAAGTATTTCTTTTCTGAAGAATGTCGTTTTTCTAAAAAAAAAATGGAAATTTCTGGTGTAGCGGTATAAGTTCTTCCATGTAGTTGTCACTTTGCTTTTATTGTCCTGAGTGTTATAAGGGATTGAGATTTTTTTATTTTAATTTTTTTTTCCAAATGCAGTTCTGTGCAAATGTACAAATAACCCCGGTTTGTACTCGCTTTCCCATTTTGTGGGAAATAGTATTGATTTTGCTCCTGAAAAAAATCCCCAAACTTATTATTTAATAGTTTAGAATGTGTTTGCTGTCTGGTACACTCTTTAAACAAAAAAAAAGCAAATTAAAAACTGCTTGTCCCCTTTATAGGAACAATCTCCCTGCACCTTGCAGGGATACATTTAAAGCAGGCAAATGTGTGCTAAATAATAACTATCACTAGAAAGACTGATTAATCTTAAACCTAGTAAAGTACTTCATCCCATCTTTATATATTATTATAATTTTGCTGTCCTTTTCCACTTTTCTGTTAGCACTTTCTTCCTGTGATTCAGGTATTTAAACTAGATACGCACTGATGGTTGGGGTGTGCAGCTGTAATGCAATCGTATTTGACATAAGTCATTTAAATCCTGTTTCTTTAGCTATCTCTCATTTCTATATATGGCATAAACTATGCAGGGCACAGAGCAAGAAAACAAGAGAGCTGAGAAGGGCCAAAGGATGGCAAAAATTTGAATTCATGAAACCAAAATAACCTATTTTAATTTATCTGCGTATCTGAATTTCTACCTAATTTCCTGTTGCAGAGGTATGACCCGTGTTCAGGAGCTCTCTTATAAGAACAATTCAATAACTCCGTGATTGAAAAATGGAAGATAAGCGATGTTCGCCTTGTGCGAGCCGAAACAATTCTGCCTCAGGTCACCAGGACAGGTTTATTCGGAGGTTCTGCCCCAGCCCCTGGTTACACAGAACACTTAACTTCACACCCATAAACCAAAAACCCATAAACAGCCGTCGTGCTGGAGGTCAGAAACAAAAGCGAAAGGATCAAACGCGCTAAAACTGCAGGCAGCAACATTTCTTCCACTTATCTCTTGCTCGCAGTAGATTTGGTCCTGAGCGGTAACAGCGCTTTGAGTGGCACACGGGGACGGGTTTTATTTAGAGCCGTTAAATAAATCCCTCCTCCGGGGCTGCTTTGCCGTTACCTCAAATGTGGTTTCTGAGGGCTGGGTCGCTCTGTCTCTGTTAAATAAGTCTCTCTTTATTCCCCGCACATAGGCACAGGTGACTCCAGCCATCCTCGCATAGGGACACGTGTTAAATCACGTCTCAGAGGCACGTTTGCAGCTCTCGCTAGAAAGCCGCGGAACGATGTAGAAGGAGTCTTTGTAAGAGTCATCTCCACGCTTAATATGTCTTATTGATAATGTCTTATCGATGTGGTTATTTGCAGCCCTTTGCCTTCGATCCATCAGCATGTTAAGTCCCATTTACAAGGTAAACATGATCAGCAGAAACGGAAAACAAAACCGGGTTGTATTTGCGTTTCTCAGTAGATGTCTCTATCCACTCAAGTGAAAAGAATGGGTAGAGACTTAGTGAAATGTCTGAAGAAGATGCTGAAAAAGCGTTTCGACCAGAGCTCGCGGTTCCTCTTAATTGGTTGAAAAATGTAGGGCCGCTGGCAAAAATGGTAATCGCTCTTATCTTTTTAGGGCAAGGTCGCTAGAAACGATGCTGCAGAAAGGTCGCAGGTCAAACGCTGAAGCCCAGTTTCCTCCAAGTATAAAGGGAGTCTGAACAGAGCTTGTATAGTCACCAAGAATGTGTCTTTGCAAATGCAAGACCGTTCTTCTAGGTCTCCTTTCCCCTCCAAGAAAACCTCTTCTCGCTGCAGCAGAATATGCACCTATCTTGCAAAACTTTCAATACATCAAATTTCAATGTAACAAAGCTGATGCTGCTGGTTTCTTAGGAAAGTAAAATAAATCTTGTTTTGTACTTCTGTGTACTTTAGGCCGTGTTTCTCAAATCTTGTTAACTATGAAGCGCTATAGGTCTGGGACATCCAGAGACGGAATTTATGGATTCGTATATTATGGCAGCTATTTAACTTCAATTCTATTTAATTCTAATTTTTATTCCATTTTTGCCCCCGAAACATTTTTCAAATCACTTACCTTTTCAAGCGTTCAGTATTTGTAAGTTTAAGTAACCTTATTAATAATCTATGTACTTGCGTAGTCAATTAATTTCTTTTTCTGTGTTGTCAGAATGAAAACTGGCCTTGGTCCAAACGCTGTCATTAAATACTTAGGACCTTGTATTCTGCGTGAAGCCTTTATTGATCTTCTTGTGCCTGTTACTTTTGGAGTTCGGTTGAGAAGGTTATTAGAGCACTTTTCTTAACTACATCCAGTTGTGTATAGAAACTATAGAACGAGGGATTAAGGAAACGCAGTTTGAGGGGGTTTAAGCTTTGAACCCCAAGAGGGTACAGAAACAGTTTTATTTGCTGAGTTTTACCATTGCAAGTTGGCAGAGCAAGACATTAATGCATGGATATTAATTTGTTATTTAAACTTCCAAGAGGAGGTGATCGATTTAGTTATTTTTTTGAGGTATCTCAAGTGTTTATCCTGTGTTCAATATACAGCATGTCTCAAAATACTATAGGAGGATGAATGAAGAATTGCTTGTTCTACTGCAACAGTGAAGCATCTATGACAAGGAAATCCAAGGAAAATCAGTTTGGATAAATGGAAGTTAAATACTTCCGTGTTGCAAATTTGCATTGGATCACTGAGCTCTGTGTGAATGAAGCAAAACACTGGTTATTTCAGGAAAAATTAACTTCACTTACATGCTTTTCAGCTGATGAATGCTGTGTCCAACCTGTTCCATGTTAAAACGGTTGGTCAGTCCCTAACAGCGTTGATAGCTGCACTCCTAACCAAGAATACACCTGAATCACCTGTCTACCTGTCTTTCAGCATTTCATTTATCCTGCTAAAGCTGCTTGGGGCTTAGCTCTTGGTTGTGAGCAAGTTTTTGCCTTTTTACGTGAAATTTCCTATTCCATTGAGCCTACGTGCATAAAGAACGGAGATCAGCCTAGAAGGCAGCTAAATCCGCAAGTTTTTCCCGTAGTCCCTGTGGCATTTAATGTTGTATGCAAATGTGATTACCTTGAACATTACAGCTTTGGGGTTTATTCTTCATCTCCCCTCTTGTTCCAGCTGCAAGGTTGAGTTTCTGCTCCTGCGGTTCTTTAGCCGTGCTTGGACACGGGTGGTTGGAACGTCGCGGGTAGCGCTGGGGAAGGCCGCGACCTGCTGAAGGTCGAGTGTGATGCAAGGTGGATTATTAGGTTGTTATACATAATACACTAATGCGGCAGGGACTTCGGGGAGTTCCTTGGCCTGCCCGCAGTGCTGTCGGCTTTGAGAGTGCCACAGGGATGAGAAAAGGGACATTTATGCTGAGGTAACGCCTCTCCATCCTGCATTTGGCTTCACGGTCATCGCTAAGGTTTTGTGTCGTTGTGCGTTACCCTTAAACCCCAGACTTGCAACCCGACGTGCAGTGCCGCGTCAGGAAAGCCAAGGCAGACAGGCCAGCAGGAACCTTTCAAGAAACTACACGTCTACTCTTCTCTTTTCATGCTCGCTTTGGGAGCCTTGCGGGGAATCGTTTCTGAAGCTGGGATTTCTTATGGCTTTGTACATGCCGTGGTGGGGCTTTACGGCCCTTCGCCGTTTCCCACCCGGAACTGCCGGGAAGCAGCAGGAGCCCATTGTGACATCGTTCCCTGTCATTTCCACTCCAGCGCCGTGGGTACCGGTGGGTGCATGGGCAGCACTGCCCGCTCTGGCCTTCTCCGCCTTCAAGCGCTGCCCGTGCCGCTTCATGCGCTGTTTGAGAACATAGATGGTCGTACAAAATAAGGAGCCAACTGAGAAATCGGCAAACTAACCCCTCCGGGAAGAAAAATTCGCCTTAGAAAGCCCAGAGGGACTGGCGTAGTTTTGTGGTACTTCGGTGACTCAACCATAAATGTAACAGGATGCTGGGTTCTGAAAATGGTGATAATTAAGATGGGATTTTAGTGGCAGTAATACAAGCCGAGTGATAGGCACCGTGAGCAGCGTGCTGCGTGGTTCTACATGGTATGTAGAATATTGTGTTATTCTCTATGTGTGAAGGAGGAGGAGAGGTGAGAGGGCTCAGCTGGGACATGGGTCTGAGGTTGGGGTGGGCATTTCTGATTGGAAATCTGAGCTTGCTTCTTACACGCTTCACATCATGGCAGTCAGAGTCGTGGGTGCTTGACACTTGGCTAAAAGCAAACATATATGATTACCGAGCTATATTTTTCTGGCCTGGTGTGTGAATGTTTGATTTAGCATGGCATGCTGCACAAGTAGGATAAACCTGTTGCCTTTCCCAGGGGCAAGATAAGAACCCCCTCATTTCATTACATTCATCGGCATAATTTGGGCCTAAAATATTAGGCCTTAGATTTTTCTTATGATCAGAATCAAAACTGTACAATTATATGCCCCGCTCATTGCAGGGGCATTGGACTACGTGACCTTTAAAGGTCCCTTCCAACCCAAACTATTTTGTGATTTTGTGATATAGAAGAAATGCTACGTGTGAGAGTAATCACAGCCCTGGTAGAGAGACGGTGTAGAGGCCACACCGTACAGAATTACGTGCTCGGTTGCATTTATCCCGGGGCTTTGAGCTCTCCCCAACAATCACAACCTTGCAGGTAGGTGGTGACAGCTGAAAAACGATGGGCCTTGCGCGTGGGTGGTGTGCGTTGCTGTGTTTCCTACGCGTGTATCGTACGGGAACAGCTGCCGTTTCCGTGCCGCTTGGCTCGCACGCGTGGTACAGACCTCGTTCTCCAGTTCCACGCAACGAGGGCTTGGGATGCACGACCTGGGTACTGGGATTTCTCATAGTGCCAAGGCTGTCGCTCTGAAGAGCGTAGAGAGGGATGGGGACTTTCCGTCAGGAAATACAATCTTCTTGTTAGGTTTGTGACATAATAAATATCTCCCCACCCACCCTTTTATAGGAGGTGTTATAAATTCTGATCCACAGAGAGTAAGCTTGGTCTTAATTAGTTTTCTTAATTCCTATCTTCGAATAATTTGCTTGCAGTCTTAGGTAAGCAGTTTCTCTCTGCCTCGTGATTTTTTTTTACACCTATTATCCTTCGTTTAAATTGTATCCTTGTTGTACAGTAATTAGAAATTACGGCATATGTTACAGGTGTTCGAGTTTTCCCTCATCTCTGCTTCCTCTACCCCTACCGATTTGCCTTATAGAAAACGATTAAACTACAACGCTGAACGGTGCGTTCTGACATTCTGGTTTTGAATTGCAGCTCACTGCTGTAGATGCGGACGAGGGACCCAATGGCCAGATAGGATATGAAATTTTGGCTGGGGATCAGGGAGACTTCATCATCAATGACCGGACAGGCCTTATCACCATTGCTCCAGGCGTTGTGCTCTCAGTGGGGCGATCCTACGCTCTCACTGTCAAAGCATCTGATAGCGCTCCTCCTGCGCAGAGAAGGTAACTCATCTTCTAATGAAACTCGTTTGTTAATCGGTGCTTAGCAGCGCGTGAGAAGTGCACGATGCAATGTGTTCTGTTTGGTGTAAGGATCACGTTTTGGAAAAGTTGTCACGTTAGAAGCTTTTCTCTTTTTGTTCCTTATTTGTGTTCTCCTTGCAGTTTTCAATATTTCGTTTGCTGGTAATGGTCTGCTTTTTAAAAGTTCACATGTTGCGCTGGCGCGGCGCACGCCCGTTTTTTAAGAGTAATTGGGATTGAAGTGATGTAAGGAAGCAAGCAAGGGAGAAGCTTTTTGTTCAGACTGTGGCTTGCTGTGATGCAGAAAGGACCGGGGACGGTCTGGTTGCTGAGCTGGAGACCTTCACGGTCTTGGCGTGCTGTGGACGTGGTGACAAGTTGTGACAACGGTGAACGGTACCCCCTGCTAAGACTTAAGTTCTCACCAGCACAATTTTTTCTCTTCTCCCCCAGCCGATAAAGAAAAAGCAGCCTGCAAATTTAGTGTGGTTAAAATAGGATGCTCTCACATTCAAAAAACTAATGGTTTTCAGTCTCACTTAAATGCTGCTTTTGAGTTTGTGTTCCGCATATGGTAAAATTGTGCACAAATGTTGTCTTTTCATGGAGAAGTGGGGGGAGTGCATAGAGTGGCTCTCATGTTTTGGGCCCGGTATTGATAATGTGACAACATTACCATTCCTCTCCATCATCATTAATCTCCAGCATTTAAATCTCCCACAACCTTTTCCTCAAATGAGGAATGGAAGAAGGAAAAATAACCCAAAAGTGGAATTTCAGTCCTTGGCTTTTCTTCAGGACCTGCTGCTTTTGCCATGTCTCCAAGAGAGCAGCTCATAGTGTTCAGCACATATTTTATAGTTACATTTTCCAGTCGCTGGAGTATTCATATTATTAGATTGTTCATAAAACTAATATCTGGTAACAGTCATCTGCTTATATTTTCTTCTCCTTTCCCTCTTTTGCTTGTTTTCCTGGTAATTCCTCCTCCTTAGGTAGCTCATAGGCTGTTAGTGGTGCCGAGGAGAAGATTGGGCACTATTGTGCGCTCACTTTTGTGTAGCACTAGCATAGCATTAAAGTGGAGGAGAAAAAGCAGAATCCAGCCACATGGCCTGAATAACAGTAGCCCCTACAATACAGCTTTGATTGCTATCAGCTCCTTTTATGTTTGAGAAACCTTCGTATTGTCTAAATCTCCACTTCTGATGGTGTATGTTGGGAGCATCCTCTGCAAATGCCTTCATTGCAATAATCTGCCAAAGTGGAAAATCTCTCCTTTCTTGCTGTTTCTGCTTGTCTCCCTTTTTTTGTGGAATTACAACATGCGATTTGCTTCATAGCCTTTCATGTGTGTTCAGAAACCCACTCCATCTAGACCATGTTCCCAGAGCTGGGCTGGTGGCCCCGGGGCCAGCCTGCCCTGCACCTCGACTGTATTTTGGGCCCAGAGCTGGGGTTTTTGTGTCTGTGATGGTTAAAAAATCAGAGGGGTGGCTACTGGAGGTGCCGTGGAGAAAGAACACAGACGACTTGTACTGTCTGGAAAGACACGTCCGCATCAAGAGGTTCTGCTGCCTTCCTGGCGTGGTTTCTCGAAGGCTGTTCCTTCTGGCCAGGAGGTGGTTGGCACCTCAAACTCAGGCTCCCATGAACTTATCGCAATGCAAAGCTATCGCATTTGGGTGGGTGGTTGACGTTGCCTTGGTGGAGGCGGTAACCAGAATTTGAGACTAATTGGAATGGGTGAGGTCTAGATTACTTATCTATGCAGATGGGAAGGTGTGTGCCCTGTACACTAAACAAATAAGGATTTTGCTGTAATTTCAAATATTAAGCATTTTTTTCCCAAGTCTGGATTGTGCTGCAAGACATACCAGGCTAACTAGAGTAATCTGTAAACTGGCTGGGTTTCAACCGTCCCCTTGCGTATGCACAAAGCCAGACCAAACCGCTAAGCCTGGCTCAGGAACTGTAGTGCTGTAGCCTTTGTGAGCACAAATTTAAAATTAGTTGCATGCTGTGTAGCTTTTTTGCATAGTATAGCGTTAAATTCTTGGCAGGTGACTATGCATGAAACAAGATATTTAGCTGGGTATTATTAAAGTTTCTGTTTGTTGCGAGCATCATTAACATAACTTACTGAGGTATATTTAAGTACCCTTAAGTACTTTAAGTCTATTTACGTTTATGCAAAGAATACATTTTAAAGATGGAGTTTAGTTTTTTAGAACTGAAGTTATAGTGAAGCATATGATGATTAGCACTTTGTATTATTTTTTAAAAATGAAAAAAAAAGAGAACAACATTTCTAAAATCAAACCGTTTCATTTCAGACCTTAACTTTATCATCACTGACCTCAGATTCCTGTACAGTGGAAGGATGTCACTTGGTGGTAACAGTGATTTGCTGAATCAAGCCCAATCTAGAAACTACTTGATCGTGAGATTATTGAAATATTTAGTGGAAAAGGACCTTTTCTCTTTGGCTTGCGCATTTAGAGATTGCTTGGTCAAAGATATGTCGGTCCACCTATATATCAGTATATTATACATTATATAATGTAGTTGTCTGTGGAAAGCACACTGAGGTAAAGCCGAGACAGGGATGCAGTGTCGGTGGCTTGTTGACCATGCATTTGGTATTTTTTAGAGCTTGATAGACAATAAATAAGCTCAGGTGTTCTTAAGAGGTAGCAGGGTCAGGAAAAAAAAATATACAGAATAAACTAAATACTCAGCAGTGGAAGAAAAATGCACAATAAACTGCAGCTATTTGGATACTTGTATCATAAACAGCAGCTATGCCAAGAAAATACGCAGCCCCGGTGCTCAAGTGGTATTTTGTCTGCTAATTCATTGTGATTATTGTTGAGCATTTGGTGATGGTATTTTTTTCTTGCTGCAACAATGTGAGTGTGGAACATCAGTTCTGAAAGAGTGGTGGGATATCAGGGAGTATTTTAAACCAGGCAAGAACACAGACGATGGACAGTAGTTTATGAGGAGGTAATCTACCCTGAATTATTATCTTTAGTTATAATTGCCCATCTTCCCCTGATTACACCGGGTTCATTTATATCCATTGAGGCAGTGACTTGCGAATTCAGCTTCTGAAATGCTCAGGGATATGATAGATGGAAGGCTCCGCCATTCACTATTGCATTTCAGTGCAAGTTTGGTTTAATCCATAAGGACCGGGCTGTTATGTTTAAAGCAGGGAGATCCTTGGCTGGATTTGCAGATGGACACAAACACGGGACTTGCTCCAGACACAACCGGGATGCCTGGGATTGCCTGGACCAGCTGGTGGCTTTGGGGCACGGGTGGATGTTTGCTGGGCTGGTGGTGGGGAGGCCGGATGCTGAAGGGTCGACTTGGATATCTTATTAATATAGAGGTGGTGCGTTGACCTTGGCCAGCTGTTAGGTACCCTCCCGGCCTCTCCCTCTTCCTCCCTCCTCAACAGGTCAAGGGAGAAAATAAGATGAGAAATCTGTGGGTCGCAATACAGACAGGGAGCTCACTCACCAGTGGCTGTCGTGGGCAAAACAGACTTGACTTGGGGGGAATTAGTTACTGCCGATTAAAATCGATTTAGATGCTGAGCAACGGATAAAATCTACGCCAGCACCTCCCCCTTTTTTTCCAGGCTTAACTGCAGTGGGCTGGGTTTAATCCTTTGCTGGTGGGTTCTGCGCGTGGAAGTGTCCCTAGGGATGGAGCTCCTTCTGCAGCACTGGCCAGCAGGTGGGATTCGTCTTTCTGGACAGGGGCATTCGTGCTTTGTGATCCTGGAGCGCGGTCAAGACGCAGCCCCTAAACCAGCGAGATCTGGCACGGCGTTGCAGTGATGGCTGTGCCATCAAGACAATTCAATTAAACAGTATTCCCTGGAAATAAAACAAACAGTTTCAGGACAAATATGAGGCCTTAGTACTTATTTTAAGGTGCAGGGTGATAAAACCTGCTGGCAAAGGGCGGTGGGAAGTAGCTGGCACACAGCAGTGACCGTGCCTGTTCAGAATCCTGTACAGCTAATTAAAAGTATTGATCAGTGGCATGGCGTTTTGGTAGTTAATGGACTCTTACCGGTTAACAGAGAAGCTGGTTCAGCTGTACGTTATCTGATAATTTCTGGTAGGAGTCTCTAAAAATGCTCGGAGTTCGCTAGAACTGTAAGAAGCAGCTCGTTGTGTGTTCATGTTTTTAGTTTCTCTCCCCGCTCAGGGGGTAAAAAAAGGCCTTAGAGCCTGAGATTTCCCGACTTTGTCAAAGGGCTCATGTGGAGATGTGTGCCCGTGTGTAATAGTGGCTCCCCTCGGGGTTCTGTCCTGGGGCACTGAGAAGGCAGAGGGGATAACAGAGCAAAGATGCAAGAGGAAGGTCCCTTTAAGCCAGATTTGAGATCTCTCAACTTCAGAGAGCCTGTTACAGCGTTCTGCACATCAGTCTTGTCCGCTCGGTCACCGTCTCCCATTCCATCCCATCTCTTCCAAAGAAAGGCAGCAGGGATGCTCCAGAAGCGCGTGTTGTGCGTGGCAGGAGCAGTTCCCCTCTCAGAATTTATCATGCTTTTCCAGGGCACGCGGTATCACCAGGGGATTGTCAGTCTTCTTTGTGTGTGGAGTGTGCACTTACTGCTTGTTTTTTCAAAGAGCGCTTGGGCTACTTTTAAAGAAATTATTTAGCTTTTCTTCTGCTAATGTGGCAGCCTGCTTTATTTTTTGATGCAGAATTAAAAAAACATGTCCTGAAGCTTTGAAAGGAGCAAAGGGAGCTTGTTAGAGCCAGAGAACGCGCAATGTATAAAACAGACGTTGGTGGTTGCCTCGTGTTTGTTGGTGTATTGATTTTGACCGGCTCTGACTTTATTTTTTCTTTTCTTCCGTTGCAGGAGCTCCATTACTACTGTTTACATTGAGGTCCTTCCGCCCAACAACCAGAGCCCTCCCCGCTTTCCCCAGCTGATGTACAGCCTGGAAGTGAGCGAGGCCATGCGGATCGGAGCCGTCCTCTTGAACCTGCAGGTAGCAACGCTCCCCTGTAAGGGAAAGCTAATAAATAGCCCCTTTTGCATGGACCGTATAGGAAAAGTGCTTAATTGGGTATTTCCAAACCTTCTTTTTGTGTTATGTGTGCTAAAAGGCCGCATGTGAGAAAATACTTCCATGAATGGCTCAAAACTTGAAAGGTCTGTGATTTCTTATGTTAAAATCCCTATGTAGACGTTTGCTAGAAAATCAGAGTAGCTTAGGACCTTCTGCACCTGATTCACATGGAGTTTCAGTAAGAATTTTGGCACCCTGTCGTTTCTGAAAAGCATCCGAAGAGATTTCCTGCACTTGGTGTTTGTAACAAGCGCTGTTAAAAGGCTGACAAAATCAGAGGTCCCTGCACCGACTGACCACCCGATACAGCTCAGCAAGTGGAAGCCGTGAAAGCACATTAGTCCACTATTGCTTATAAATAATGCTGCATTGCCATAGTTTGCAGAGCCAGGCTGCCTCTCTGTGTGCTGCTGCATGCTCAGTATTGTATATCAGCTTTCTCCTGCCTTATTTACTGTTCCCTAAGCTTTTGCTGCATTGTGTTCTGGCCACACGTCTTGAAAGGCAGCTGTGCAAAATAGGTAGATAAATTACAACTCTTCCCATGGCTTTTTTTTTGGAGATCAGGAACTTTATATTATTATGAAATAATTATAGCCTCAAGTCTAAAGCAATAAACTCAGCACAGCACGCGGTTCTCTTGGAAACATTGTGCTGTGATTCAGACTTTATATAAAGCCGTTCAGAGGAAGAAGAGTGGAGATACCTGAGCTAAAGAGAAACGATCGAGAGCAATAGCTGGGCCTGCTGTAAGTCAGTGCAGCTCTGTTAAAGTCAGTGGAATTAGGGCAGCTCTTATCAGCCCAAGTGTGTGGCGCTGCGTGTTTCGCTCGTTCAGCAAACGCACGGAAAAAAAAAAAATAATATAAACCAAATATGTGTGAAAGAAGAACTCTAATTGATGTGGATGAACGGGGAAGTTTCTATTAAAATCATTTGCTGATGAAAGATGGAGGTTGTTAGGGGTGGTTAAGCTGATAGAGTCACCTGCACCGAAGGGAGGAAGACTCATTTAGCTCAGGGCTGCAGATTAATTGCTGGCGTGTCTGTAAGGCCTGCGGTGGGTTCGGAACTGAAGAGCCGTGCTGGTCAGGAGCCTTCTCCTCCCTGCTGGGGAGACGCTTGGTTTTGGAGAACCCCCCCAAAAAAAGGGAGCCAGGAGCATGCTGAGAAACAGAACCATTGGTATTGACTGGGCAGGTGCTGGAATATCTGGCTGAAGGATCTTTGGAGGCAGAAGAACTTCTAGCAAGCTTTAGCGTTGAAGGATTTGTCGTGATTTAAATGTGGTTAGAAAGTGAACCTCATTGTTGGAATAATCTGCCTGCTTTAATGTTTTACTTAGCCCCAAACATTTTACCTAGGGCTTTTTTTTTCTCCTTTTCAAATCCTACGTGCCCAAGACCCCCCAAAATGACCAGTTACTGTGTTTGGAAAAGAGTGAAATATATCAGTTAGTTTTAAGACCTTTGGAAATGCATAGAAAATGCTGTCTTCTACTTACGGTGATTCATTGTAGATTTATCTTACATTACCAACGTGCTATTCATGACTTGAATTCAGCTAGACAGTTTATGGAAAATACTTAATTGTTAAATCCCGAATATCTTTGGCTCCGTCTTGGTGGATGCATCAAGGACTGTATCTCTCATAGGCCCGTGGTCCTGGACCTGAAACGCAGATGCTTCATCTTTATAGTGCTCGTTCATCTGCCTCATTCCGCATTAATACGCCCATCTGTATTAAAGGATTTCTACTGTGCAGAGTATATTTCTGTCTTCATCTTTTTTTATTCCCTGTGTAAAATTGGCCAGGACGTTTTAAACATTCATAAACTGGCTACGAAACCTTGTCCTGCCTTTTCCAGGCAAAGAGAAAGTTACCAAATAGTCATCTTGGGGTTTTTTGTGGAATTTTAACAATAGCTTAAGGTATTGCCGGTGTTCCACAGGTAGTATGGAATGTTATCAGACCTCAAATGGATTTTCACAGTGACTTTTTCTTTCGTGAGTAGTGTTAGCAATAGTGTTTGGGACTTGAGATGTGTCTTGGTTGGTGTGCAGGAGGTGCCTTTACGACTCTCTCTTAATTACACTTCGTTAGTGTTGCAAACAGTAGGAGGATTACAAAAACCGGGAGAGAGCAAGTTTCTTTAAATATTTTAAATATTCCCAAATTCCCCAATCTGAGGATCTGCAAAACATCACTGTCAAAAACAATGTAATCGCAGCTGTTTTAAATTTGCCTGTTAGTCTCTAAAATACATGTTCTGAAAGCAAATTTTTCTTCTTTTCTGTTAAAATTTTCCATGCAGATGACAGAAAATTGTATTTTTTTTTTATTGTACTATTATATATTTTATACTGCACCCAGCTGATTGTGACTGGTGTTTTAATTAACATTTGAGATTAAGTTACGCAATATGAAATGATCTCCGCAGTATTCATCTGCAAATAAACCTGAGAGTTTATTGCATGCCTGGCAGGTGTTTATAGCTTCGTATTCTGCCAGCTGTAATTAATTAACATATGCAAATAGCGTCATTTTTCTGGGGGTCTGCAAAACCAATCAGACCATTATCGTGGTCCAGTTACGTGCTGAACGAGGGAGCAACATGAAGTCATTGTGTGCGGCTTATGAAGTCCCTGCGCACCATTGATCTGGGACACTGATGGGTATAGATCTCTCTTTTCTTATGTGTAAGTCCTCTGTGTTTTCCTTAGGTACATAATAACTCGCTGTTCTTCAGTTTTAAAGAAAACAGACGGTTTTTGAAGCAATGATAAACTTCTTCCCCTGATTATTTTTTGGTTTTTTTGAAGTGCGTTGGTTGAAAGGTACGTTTTCTTTGGACATGAGGAGCAAATGAGACGAGGTAGAACCAGTCTTTGATTTTCTGTCGGTTGGGAAGTCTCGTGGTTTGTTGGGAGTGAATGTCGAGCGTAATCGAACCTCTGAGATACAGCCTGCAATGTGAAGTGAGGACGGGACCCCTACGGGTAAGGTAAAAAGGACACAGAGGATCACAGAAGGCAGCAGCAGCTGTGTGATTCTGGTTGTTTTAGGATCTTCGGCAGTCCCCAGAGATCCCAGCGAGTCAGATTTTCCGCAGCCAATATTTGCGTGATTTAGTATTCTTGGCTAACAACTTTCAACTTGTCTTTACCGAGCCAAATTCTGACCGTTTGTATCTTCAGCCTAAGAACAGCTGAATTCCGCTCTCGGCCTTGCACCTCCTGTCGCTCAGGGCCATCCGTGGACGTTACAAACAGATTTTCTGTTTTGTCACTGGTGGCATCCCTGACAATATTGATTGGTATTGGAACAAGTGTACACCCTTCTGCAGAATTTAGTCAATACTAAATGTTACCCACTGCTGTCTTACGAGTGGTTTTCTTCTTGCTTAATCCCCTTTTCCATTTGGAGACCGTGTTGTCTCAGTTTGTTTGTGCGGAAAGCCTCGCTGTGGCCCAGATGCGTTTGTACATCCGCAGCTGTTTCCCTGATTACAAGACCTGTTGTCCCGTTGTAAAAGAAGATGGGATTGCTTCGACATGCTCTGTTCTTGAGAAATTTCGTTTCGTGTTATCCGTCTCCATATTGTCACCGCAGGAGCTTACAAATAATGGTGTTATTGGTGGTTTTCTGGGAACCGAGCTGTATCTACCTGGTCCATGATGTCCTGGCTCGCTCCTCTGTGGAAGATGGACCTTGTGTTTTCCCTTCGGCACGTTTGTCCTCCCTGAGTTTTCAAAGAAAACCGCTGATGGCTTTGAGATTGCTTCAGCCCACGTTTTTAAACACTAGGATGAGTTTCGTCAGGCTTTACTTTCCGCAGATGATTTAAAGATGCTCGATTTATGAACATATTCTCTGCTTTATTCTTTCCCTATTCTCCTCTTTTACCCCTTTGTTGCCACAGTTAATTTTGTTAGCCGCTTGATTGCAGCTGAAATGCAACAAGTGTCAGCTCTTTGGCCTTAACGTCACCCTTTCTGCTTTTATACTGGGACAAGGTACCACGTTCCTCGAGTTTCCTCTGTCATTTAAACATTCCCGTGTTATCCTTTGCATCCTTTTCTGTTTCTGTTACACTTTTGCCTGAACTTTTTCGGGCTCTGGCCCCATGTAGTCGTGCTTGCTTGTTCTTTTTCAGATGTTCAGCCCAAAGATACCCAGTTCTTGAGTGTGGTCTGCAGGAAATGCTTGTGGAAAATAGATTAGAAAAAGGACGGTGGTTGAAAGATGAGAAACACACAGATGTACTCTCCTTCTTTCCAATTGTGACCTGTCTCCTGTTAAATCCTATCTGCCCTTCTTTGAATGTGTCGGTTGGCCTTCCTGCAATTCTCATGGCAATGGTTTTATTATTTGTCCTGCAATAATGTGCTTAATCACTTTAGATTTTGAATGCTAAATAGTCAGAACTGTGAGACAGTTCAGCAGGTGATCTTTTCTTTGAATAGCACCTGATAGTCTTTTTGTGGAAAAGGTGTGTGTGCTTGACAAAAAAAGTAGCAATTACACGGCCACTTTTGGAAATAGATCAGCCAGAGCTTAATTTCAAAATTACTCAGATTCTGAAAGTAGTTTACTCAAGTAATGAAAAGCTGCTTTGTCAGCTAGTAGGTGGAATATACTTGTTTTGGTGCAGTTCATAGTCCTTCTGGAAGGTCTCATCCTGATCTTCATGCCCCCAAAAGCAAATTATTGGGTGCTGCAAGTCTGCGTTACCCGGTGGAGCATCGGCAAAAGGCTTTGGATTCTGGTAAACTAAGAAGGATCTGGATGGGAAGTGGAAATAAAGAATAGGAAAAAGGAAACAAAACATTCAGTCTAATCAGTCTGTAGCTGCACGAAAATAAAAGTAATTGAATCAAGTCTGAATTTCATACTTGGGGTGCTCAGTGTGCATGTGTAGCAGTAATCTGAAAATCTGTATTCAGGATATTGTCATTTCTCTGCAGGGTAGGAGTTCTGATGTGCTACAGCTTTATTTTAAGTAGCCCGTCTGTAATTCCCACCTTTGCCTTAGAAACAGAGACATGAGTGTCATTCCTGTAGGAAACTTTAAGAGAACTTCGGGGGTTAATTTTCCAGTTTATAAAGTGGAGGAAATAAGAGAAAGCTTTGTAACCGACTGCATTTTATCCTCTTTTCTCTTAAAGGCTTTTGATAGAGAGGGTGACCCTATAAGATACCTCATTCAGAACGGAGATCCTCAACAAGTTTTTAATCTCTCTCAAAGGTAAGTGGAAAACCCTCAGAAAATAGACTTGTAACTTCTCAGTCAAGTGAATATGTGGGCTGAGAGCAAAAGAAGAGGCTTGTGACCAGACATATGCAGCTCTTCCTTAACTTGGCTCTTAGATATTTGTAAGAGCTCTGTGAATGATACTGCACTCTGAAATTTTTCACAGAGGACTATTTATTTATTTAAAACACTCCCGTAGGTAAAACTCACCGAGGTGGAAACACTCTATTTAAAAGAGTAACCAGGGATTAATTAAAACCTTATACTTGTCAGCTCTGGAATAATGAAAGGGACAATTTTTGCTTTAGTCTCCTGCCTTGGAGCATTTTTGTCTGTAATAGAAAGTCTTTTGAGCATTGTTTTCAAATGTCTTTTCCTTAAATTGATTACCAGCTTAAATAGAGTGAGGAAGAGAGAGGGTGCCTTACGAAATGACAAGCACCAGGTAGGTTTGTGCCTGTCCCACCACTCTCTTCTTTATTTCACCCAAGCAGTTATTTTATACACTCTGGAGTATCTTCTTTGCAGGAAGAAGGGAGGCTGGTGAGCTGACGTCCCATGGTAGATGATATGAAATTAGTAACCTGGGGCTTATTTGTTCATGGTGCGGGTATAATTGAACCCCCCCGTTCTAATTAGGTGTGAGGGAGAGATGGTCCTGAAGCAGGTCTGTATATTCTGAGTGAGCTCTAGGTTACTGGCTGTGATAAATCTCCCATATACAGAGAATTAAATCGCTTATGAAACAATGTGAAAAAGAGCCCAGGAAGATCCCAGGAGATGCTGATGCTCTTATCTGTGAAGACTGATGGGCGCACTAGTAATAAAGACTCGTCAGGCAAGGAAAGGGACAGCTTGGAGAGAGGAGACTTTTTCCTGGAGGTGGCGAGCGCAAGAAAAGATGTTAGGCTTGGTTTTGTTGGTTGCTTAGGCCTGGACTTTCTGTGCGGATCAGGGAAGCTTTGCTTTGTTCATCAGCTCAGTGGGAGCCCGAGGGGTCATAGCTCCAGCGCAGATTTGTTGGGTTTTCTGCACAAGCGACACTAGAAATCCCCCATTTAACATGGAGAAACTCGGTCTGACCTGCTCCGGGACCTTGGGAACAAGAACCCTGAGGAGTGAGAGATGCTCTGTACAGGGGTTACTCAACAACAGGTACTTGTTCCATATAGATTGTGCTTATCACAGTGCACCATAAAAATCTCGATAGTTCTCCATACCAGAGAGACTTAAAAACTGTGTGTGAATTCAGGCCAACCTGTGGCCTGCCAGCCCCCCGGCGTGAAGGTATTTGGGAAGTGGGGTCCTCGGCAGCTCCCGTTCTGTCCAGCTTTGGACGGACCCAGAAGTCGCGTGTGAATTCACAGCTGTGAATTCGGTCAGAAAACAGGTAGGAAATCCCTGCTGGGCTCTGTGTCCGTGCTCAGCGTCACACGTGTCACCTCCTGCATCCCAACCTGGCCTCGGTGGCCCGACACCCCCAAACCCCCCAGCCCCCCGTCCCCCCACGTGTGTCTGAGCATCGCGGCACGTCAGGGGTTTCAACACAAACTCCTGTGCGTTGGTGTTTTTGATCCGTTGCCTCTCGGTAAAAAGGAGAGAGAGCTCTTTGAAGTGTTGTCTCGTCCCCGAGTCTGTTTTCCTGGAAATGGTTTGTGCGAAGTTCTCTTCAGCCTTTTGCACGTTTTTTTTTTTTTTTTTCTAGGTGCTATAATGCTTTCATAGGAGATGAAAGTAGGATTAATATTAAAGCATATAGTTAATGTGAGTGGCATATTAAGGCTACAGGAATTAATGTTACATAAATAAATTTTTAGATACTTTAAGGCCAAAGCAGAGACCACGAACATGAGTTTCTCTCTTTTTCTCATCTGGATTATTTCCTTTCATCCTGGAGCATGTCGGTTAATCCCTGTATAATTCCCTAACTGGCGAGTTGAGTACTAAATATTACCAGTTTCTCATCTACCTACTAGATCTCTTTTACCCTCAATCTGGGGACTTTGAGGTGATTTTATTCCTTCTTCTTTGGCAATACAACCTGAGCACGATCTGTAGTAATTCCATACCTCCTTACATTCCCCAGGGCAAATGACGATTAAAAGCTGGGGTATTAAATGAATGCGAGTACATCTGAATCCTCGAGTAAGACACAGGACTTCTTATAAATTAGCCCGTGTCCTGAATGATGTTCGTCTGTTGAAATGGAGACTGGAGATGAGAATTGTTCAGGCGGTAGGATGGAGGGGAGAAAACAGGTGGTGCAGAAGTATCGGAGAGACTTAAATTTCTGGATACATGCAGCTAAAACTCCATGATAGTAAAGCAGTATTTGTTGTCAATAATTCATTCTTAGCTCCACTTTGCTGGAGTTTTTTTTGTGCATTAATACTTTACCACATAAGTGTTTTATGTTTTATTCACCGTTCCTTTCGTAAAAAAAAGTTCTTCTGGTCATATTTTTTTGCAATGTCTTCAACGAGCACTGAAAAATATATATGATCTGTTATGATAGCTAATTAATTTGCAGAAACACCTGGAAATAAGAGAATTGTTAAAATACAGGACGTGGTTTAGTAGTTCATGTCAGTTAATAATACATCTGACTTTCTTCAGCCCTCAAAGGGAGTTAATGCCTTTCTCAGTAGAGTCACTACTGCTTCAACGGCTGCCGTTCATAAATTATGAAAAGTTTAGTTGAAAAGTTAAATGGTCTTCGGTAATATAACAATAATGTTAATTGAGCTTAGCTGAATGCTCCTTAGCAGAAGACAGCACATGGGACTGGAAGCAAAACTGAGATAGGCAGTGTTATTAATTTGTCGCACACAAATTACAGGATTCGTTACTGCAAACCCACCCACTGCCTTTACACTCAGTGCCCTATTGTGAGCCGTCTATATGTGTAAAGGTAGGAATTTACCGTTAGTCTAATTAAAGTCTCAATAGCCTAGTAAAACAATTATTAGTAGTCCAGTTATCATTACACTAATGCAAACAGCTAGAATTGCATACATATGTATGTTTTAGTATGCGTACCTATGTAAATATAAAATATGCATAATGTAATTTATGTAATTTTAATATTTATATATGTATGCATACACGTGTGTTTTAATGCTATACAGCTGCTGTAGGATACAGAGCTGCAGGAGAGGGGAGCTGGTTTTTTGTCGGTTCATTGGTGTTCTTTTGCCGGTAGAGGCAAAAACAAGTGTCTGTATCTGAGTAGCTGGCAAATGGTTTTCAAAAAGGTCTCCTCTTAGGCATTATTTGATTGAAAACATTTGATTTGTTTTTCAGAGTAGGCAGGATACCCTTTTTGAAGCGTTTATATCTTTTTCACGTTGCTTCCTTTGACGGATGGCGTGAATTTTGGGGCTGTCCTCTGCAGGGACAGGAGTTGGACTCGATGATTCTTCCGGGTCCCTTCTGACTATGATTCTATATGTATTTCTATATAGCTGATATCATTATAGCTATAGCTACATATATTGATATTACTAAATATATGGCTATATAAAAAACCGTATCTAAATACACACACAGACTTTCTGAGGTGTGTCGCTGGCTCTGGTGTTAAACTCGACTCTTCCACATGCCCTTTGGCCCTCCGGAATAATTTCCCCCGGAGCAGGGGCCTGTGCTGAACCTTCAGCATCCCAAGTCCTGCCTTGGAAGGAGCGGTTTCATTTTCCTCGCTCTAGGATCCATTTCATATGTGTTAACGCTCTGTGTACCACGCTTTCCTTCCCCCCCCAGTCTGCGCTCAAAACCTCTTTCTGGTGCATATTTGTTAAATGGCCTCAGGACTGGGTGGTGTTTAGAGAGTTTTTGGTTTGTTACATACTTGACCAGGTTCCAGTAGACACCAAAGCCTTGTGAATGAAGCGCAGAGCTCTAGGGCTGGTCCCGGCGTTACAGTTTGTGCCGGGTCAGTTAGGCGGAGTTTAGCTTGATTAGACGGGATTGTCAGCTCAACAGCACTTTTCTGATGCTTCGTAATACAAAAGGTTTGAGTTCTCCGTGGGATCTTTGGGTTGCGACACACGCCTGTTTTGTTTTATTCACTATTCCAGGCTTCGGCATCAGGAACTTCTGTCATCCTAGAGAAAAAAATCCACTGTTTTTATTTGTCAGCAGTTACAGGAATTTGCAACACTTTCCAGCAGCGTTTCTGTAAAATCCCGTTAGTTTTATTATACAAAAGTGTATGTGGCTTCCAAATAGCCCTTCATTCATTGTCTTTATAAAATTGCCTTTTTAAAATCAATAATCACAATATCCTGATTCGTTTGCCACAGCATTCGTGCCTACGTTAATATTTTACTTTTAGGGAATATGGTCTATCTGTGCTTGCGTTAGCTCAGTGCTTTTCCTGAAGTTACACAGTGTGTAAAGCTCTGAGGAGACTCTCACTCCAGTCTGTACATGTCGTATTCCTGGAGTTTCCTCCTGCAGCCCCGGTGGGGTATCAGGACTCCTCGGTGATAAATGGGCTGTTTGTGATCCTCTCCTCTCATTTATCATGGCAGTGCAGTTGTCTAATAAATGAGGGTCCTGTTTTCAGTCTGGGTCTCTCTTTTATAGAATCCGGTTGGCCAGTATGTTGTTATTTTAATCCTAAATTATACACGTATCAAAGCAGAAAGCAATAGAAGTGGGCTCATGGTTTTAACTAGCAAAGCACGCTTTCAGCTGTAATAAAGCCTATAAAAGCTTGTTAACTTGCTGAGAGGGAAACGTTTGTGTAAGGCAAGAGTAGTGGAACAAAAGTGCTTGTGGACATCTTTGAACTGTTGTGATAACATGGTGTGGTTTTTGTTTTATTCCTAGTTCTGGCCTGCTGGCCTTAGGCAAGCCCTTGGACAGAGAAAGCACCGATCGATATATTCTGATTGTCACGGCCTCGGATGGCAGACCAGATGGGGTGAGTTTCCCGGGGAAGGTGAACAAAATGGGCTGTTACACTATGTGTTTAGGCACTCGAAGTAGTCTAATTGTAGGAGCTTTTGTATGGCTCTTGATCAAATATGTCTGTGACCTGCAATGATTTTCCTTTATCTCAGGAAAGTTTGTGTAGATAAAGCCTGTGTATCACTGGAGGAATGTCCTTTGATCTTGAAGCAGAGTGGCCTTGCTGCTACTTCTGCCTTTTTGTTATTCTTCAACAAGAATCTATGCAGTCAAGGCTTTTCGTTATTCAGATATGTGCATCTTCTGTTTCTTCTCTGTGCTGTTAAATACCCAGTCTTCCTTCTCACTTTCTCTTAAAGATCAGTCACACGGGTAGCTCTGGTAGGGATTTGGACTTTATCTAGTCAAATAAATGCATTGCGCCTTATTCGGAACTGGCAGATGAAAGCACAGCCCCAGCTTCAATATTTTTAAGCTCTCGAGAAAAATCTGGAGAAGTGCCCACCCCACTTGAAAACCTTTTTATTGACAGGTATTTCTACTTCTCTTAAAAAAATAAAACCACTGTGTTGGCAGGTATTTCTATGTCTTCTATATTCACAGTCATCAGGCATGCAGTGACCCCACAACCCAACAAACTACTGCTCGTATTTGTGTGTAATGTAACAAAACTGTGATTTTCAATTTCCGTAGTAAAAAAGTGGAGGGCTGTTTAACGATACGTATTTATTTATCAAGCAGAGGCAATGGAATTCGTTTTTTTCTGGAAGTTTGCAGCAATCCCAAGGGGGGAATTTACCACGGCTGGATTGTGCGAGGTACACGGGAGTGCAGCTGTGGAATAACAGCCGAGATGGAGGAGAAAGCTCCGTGTATCTGACCTTAAGATTACAGCGTATAAGAGCAAATCTAAAACGATATACCCACATTATCTGGGCTGTTCTAGGGGCCAGCGTTGGGGTTTGAAGCGCAGAAATCTTTCGCAGTTCGCTATGGAGCGATCTTGAAAGCTCTGTGCTTCGCACCCTGCTCCCCCCATCTTCACCGCAGCGCGAGAAAATCTTCTGTATTCTTTCTGTGGCGTGTTCTGTTCCCTGTTTTAGCTGCTTCAGCTTATTGGTTTGCCTTGCTGCTCAGTATTTACTCACGTTTTTTATATTTTCCTCAAAGTATTGACCGAGTTTTACCGCCTTCACACAAATCTGTGTCAATATGAAGTAACTATGACAGAGCCTACACCTTTTCCATTAAAAATCTGATTACAGTTATCTTCCGTAATTCATCTTAATATTTGTAACTTTGTTACTTGAACTACTCTCCATTCTTGATAGCTACAAATTCAATTGTTTTAATCTCTTAGCTTCTGGCTGTGAAATCTGAAGATGTAAACAAAAGGCTTGTGTTCTGTTTCGGACTATCATTTGCTGCTGAAATTCTATCTGGGGCATAAAAAAGCTACTGAAAGGGTGTTTCCCCTTCCTTTCATCTAGAGATTCACTCTCAGAATTTCACTGGATCCATTTTAACACTCAGAAGACCATAGGTGCTTTTGTAATAGAAACCCAGTTAATCGCATCATGCTGCTTAACACGAAATGGTTGCATATAAGGTGAGACGTGGCGTTTGAAGCTCAGCTGTTTAAAAACCACCAAAAAATAAACCGCGGAGGGTTTCATTCGTGTTGGCTCTGAACCGTGCTGGTGGAGGGTGTGCGAAGACAAATAAGAACAGCAGCGTTCTCAGAAGTAATTGGAATGAGACGCAGAGTTTGAGTGGTTTTTTAGTGGTGTTTAGTTTGTGTTTTGCTTTTTTGTTGTTGGGGTCTTGGGTTTCGTTTTAAGAAAATATTAAAGAGTATCCCACGAGGAAATCAAGTAATTAGAGCCCAAAGAAGTGCTGCGACATCCATGAAAGGTATTTGCAGTTACCCGAGGCTGCCGTGAACCTTGTCATTTCTCAATGGGCGAACAGTTGCCACCGGTACAGCAGCCACTTGAAGACGAGCAAAACGGCAGCAGGTTGCGTGACTCCTTGGTGCTGGATATTCTTGATGGACGGTGTTGCTATAACAGCACCACACACTTAAGAATCCACTCCCCTGCTAGCTCGTTATCTGCTTTCCTCTCTCAATACCATATGGGTGTTTTTTCTGGAGTTTTGTATCCACAGGCGTGTGCATTAATAGTTCTCACAGCGGAACGCGGTCGCACTGGTGTGTGTTGCCTTTTGTGCTTTTGATTAATTTGCCAGGCCTCCGCGTGGCTTCGCACAACGTCTTTGATTTGCAGCCCGTCTGGACTTGGTGCTGTTTGACAGGCTCCTCCTGGGCCAGAGGCTCATTTACAGTAGCTGCCGACCTGGCAAACTGTTCTATGGACATGGACGCTTGTTTCATCAAGTCCGTGGAATTTCGTGGACGACTTTTTAGGGAAAAAATATGAAAAATCCTACAATTACAAAACTACTGCTCCCCAAACTAAGTCACCTGCAGCTTGTCGTCAAGTTTGCTCTTTTGAGCAATTCTATCAGCGTCTACAGATTGAAGAACTTGTTTCAGTTTTCCTAAAATCGCAAAGTTAATTCCACAGGCAGGTGCAATTTGATTGAAATGGCATTAACGTATTTTAGCTAGTAACATATAAGAACTGATTTCTTTGCATTCAAAAGTGGGCTGTTTGAAACCACCCATTTGTGTCACATAGACTTATAGTGAGCTTTTGCATTTATTCTGTATGACTTTTTCTGTGTTTGCTGCTTTCTTTAAAATTTAAAAGGGAAAACACTTTATTAGAGTGTGGGGGGGTGATGTTGATTTTTATTTTTTTTTAACCAGAACCTTTCTCTTCAGTTACAACAAGAACGTTTGGCATTTATAGGTTTTTGTAGTTAGGGTTTATGAACAGCAGTCACAGGACCACAGGATAATTCTGGTTGTGTGGGATCTCGAGTAGTTTGAGCCTGTTCCTCAAGCACAGGGTTGCACTCACAATTTAACTGCGGAGCGGGTTGTTTGATTTGGAGCTTTCCAGTATAAAGATGCATAAAAAAGCCGTGTTAGTACCATTGGTGTTTCACACTTTACCTGAGAAAATTCAGTCTTTGTAATTTCAGCCAGTGAATTTGCTTCCGAAATTGTGAACGGTACGCGAGACATTTCAGTATCGATAATATTAGTCAGCTAAGTTCTGTTGTGAACAAAGATTTTTATCCATTATCATCATTGTGAAGTCTGATGAACGCTTTTTTTATTCATTTGAAACATCTGTGGTCCCCGCACCTTAAATTTCTGGTGTTTTAATTTTTTTTTCCTCCTTTTTTTTTTCCTCTGTCATTAATAAAGGGTCTAAGAGACTTTTAACAACGTTGCTATGGCGCTAAGTAGCTGAGGTTTCCGTATTCTGAGCCCCGAGGCTCATTTAACTGCCTGACGCTGTGTGCTGGCAGTCACGGTGACACCTTGTGACTTTTGGGGGCTGCTCATTCCATCCAAATTAACACAGCCCTCCTGACGCCTTCGCTAAGCAGCACAGCGTTCCATTTAACGGGGTGGCCCGGCTGACACCGTTTCGTGCCTTATAATGCTCTTGATTGTTTAAAATGCTCGGCTGTGCTTCCCAGGCTGCTGCTGTTCTGATTTATAACCTGGAGCGTTAACAGGCTTGTGGTTTTTCTCCGACCTTGGACTAACACGACCTACCACCCGTCGCTGTTAACAGTGCAACAACAGACAATTAAGTATGCATTAATTGAGTGGTCAGGGAAGTATTTTTATTTCCTTGGTAATGAGACCTAGTGGGCAGAAGAATGATGTGCAGATAAAAAAACTACATCAAGCTCGAATTGTTTTCACAAGTTGTGGTGTGTTTGGTTGGGATTTCAAGGCAGGAATTCATGTCTTTTCGTTTCAGAGGGAGAAGTTAGGAATAAATATGCATGACTTTTGTTCGAAGAAAGAAGCAGCCTTCTGCGCTATTTATTTTTGGCTTACGCAAGAGCGTGTGTCAGTTCATTTATACAGATAAAACAGGAAGCTCCGTCGTGTTGTCTTACTGTGTATTGTGTGATTTGAGCAGGATTCAGACCTCCAAATACAAATGTCTCGTCCTGAAAATACTCACCCAGCGCTCCAGAAATGTGTTTCTGCCCAAGTCTTGGCAGAACAGAGCAGCTCGGTGCCCAGTTTACAAAACCCTTTGGGCTCCAGTAATTCGGTATTAAATTATCAGTCGTCCAGGGGCTGTTCGCAAGCTCCCATGGGTGTCCCTGTCACGCTGTCTTTGTGGCACCCGGAAAATACTGACGGGCGTTCAGATTCTCTTGTACGTCGTAGAACACTCAGCGTTTGTTTAACCTGTTTTCCCAGAGTCCGTCTTAATCACCAGGCCGCTAAACTACCTTGGAAGGCCAGAAATAGCTGTTGTCCGTCTGCTCTTCTGAAGTTCTGCTGCTCAACCTGAGATTTGCTGGATAGGAGAGATCAGAGGCCACCAAGCTCTGGGAGCCTTTTCTCTGAAATCTGTGAATCCGAGATCTTGCCCGTTCATCTCAGACCGTGAGCAATGAGCACTTCAGGGGGGAAAAAATGGAATAATTTTAGCATTACAGACCCCAAAAAATGGTTTGGGGCCCTGTTTCCTGAGGAGATGGCAGTGACCCATCTGAGAGAGAGAACTGGGCTGGCTCGGAGCAGCTGGGTGCTGAATGCAGGGTTTGAATTGGCATTTTTGAAGACATTTTAAGTCTTTTGTATGTTTTATTTAGTTCTGGGTACCCAGCGCTGATTCCAAATTCCCCTCTGATGTCTGACGCACAGAAGTGAGCTGCCGCAGTGTTTAAGCGTGGCTGAAATGCTCGTGGGTTTGCACCGTGCTCGCTACAGGAGCTTAAATCACTGCAGGCTGTCCATGGAAGAATAAACACCGTTGTATTCTTGATACAGACACTAATACCATGCCACGCTCCTCTTTGCCGTCTCGTTCGCGATCGGAGCAGACCGACATTTCAAGAGGGCGACCCATAAGTAGCCTTGTTTCAGTGCATTGTGTTTCATCGTGTCCCTTAGACTTGGGTGTTTCAGTCATCTCAGTAGATCATTAATAATTTGGAGCATCTATCTCCCGCGGCACTTGAATTAATGACATTCCTTCGAGCAAACAGGTAGCACTAGATCAAGGTGGTTTAGAGAAAGGTTTATTACTTGAATAGCATACAGAGAATGAATTGATTATGCTGGTTTTTCTGTTGCTCCTCTAAATATTACCGGTGTCTGCCCCGTATCAATTTCCTTTTCCATCAAGAATAAAGCATGCACGCTCTTTTTGGGAAGCACTCCCCGAACGGAGATTTTGTGCACAAAAAAGGCTCCTACTTAACCAACCTCTTTGTAATCCGTTAAATAAGATTGCCGAAAAAAAAATAAAAGAAAATCAATGGAATCTGCTCATGCTGTGGAACTTTAATACCACCTTAATGTAGCACATTTATTTTGATCTGTTGGCGCAGTGGGAAGGAATAGTTGTTAAAGGTATGAAAAGGAACAATACAAACAGAGCAATGAGTTAGTAATTTCTCCTCTAAAGAACTCCCACTGAAATTATTTTCTTTTCCCCAACGCAAACTGTAACTAAAGATAAACACTGCCTGTTACTATTTTCCCGACGAGCCCTGTGCTTCCTATGAGAAACCCTTAAAAATTTCAGCCGATCTGTCCGTTTCGGTTTGCACAAGGAGAATTTGGCCAGATTTTCACTTCTGCGAGTGAAGACTTTGCTCGGTGCATCATTTTTTGTACTGGGGAGGGCTGTAGCACCAAACTTCCAGTGTGTGTGCAGCTTGTCTGCTTGCATTGCATGGGCGATAGCCCCGTCGAGGCTTTGATTTCAAATGCTAACAGGGACGGGGTGATTTAAGTAATCCGCCTAAAGAAATAGGTTGATCAACCTGGTTTTCAATCAAAGATTTTGAGCAGGTTGCAATTCTGTTTTGAAAGATGACTTTAATTATTTTAAGGTGAGAAACAGCTCTGCACCAGGGATTACTGAAGCGTTTTGTATCCCAGAATAAATAAGCTTAAGCAGGAGTGTGTTAAAATACATCTTGCAGCAGAGTTCTCACTAACAGTAGTGTATACTGTAACGCTGAGCATACATTACTCTTATGTATTATGTACTCTTAGACATTACTGCGTATATACAGTAATACCACAGTCGTGGCAGTAAACACCGTGGTCACGAATTCTAGTTAGACTGGGAGAGCTAAGCTGGGCAGACTGGTTTTCAGCCGGCCCTGGGTGTGCTGTGGGATATCGATAGATAGACGCACAGGGTCGGAGCCCTGGCGTAACAACGGCGAGCAAACACAGTCCCATGTGTTTGTCAAGGATGTGTCTGGAATGTACGTGGTCTTCTCTTCCTTTCCCACCGGCATTCCCATCTTTTGTATTTTTGGATGTGTGAGGTTTCAGTTTGGGGGATTGATTTTTGTGTGTTGGACAGCTTTTCTCTTTTTTCTCCTCCCCGGGCTCTTCCTGATCTTCTTTGATTAGTGTGGTTATTGACAAGCTCCAGCCTTGTCGTTCCCTTCAGCCTCAGTCTCTTCTCTCTCCTAAACCTCTTTGCAGTCCAGCTGGCCATTCCTTCTTTAGAAAGAGGTGTAGAGGGTCGATAGGTACAAGTTCTCATGCCCTACACTGGAAGGAAACAGGGTGTGAAATCCCTTGCTGATAGGAACAGAGCGGAAAAGCATGACGCGCTCCCCTGTGGCCCGGTGGCCAGTGTTTGTTGTGGTCATTTTGGCTATCATAATTAAAGTGTCGTTTTCTTGAGCTGGGTATAGATAAGTCCTGATATGTAGATCAGAAGCATTGCTTACAGTTTGTTTTTCTATCAAATAAAAGCCTTGGGCTTTGCCCCAGATCTTAATATTGGTGAACTAGTTATATCTAGAGATGATAGTGTTTGTCTTAGAGTTTATCTAAATTAATAAACTTACTCGGCATCAGAGCTAAGAATGTTTCCTTTCCAAGGCATAGAATGCTCGGCAATTCCCAACTTCAATTGAAATGGCAGGATACAAATAAAATAAGTCACAAGTGAAATTTCCTTCAAATTTGTCATCCATAATTTTATCAGGGCCTGGCATACTTAGGACGAAAGATATTTGTGGAGACAATCTAAACGTTACGTTTATTGCTTAGAGAAGAATTATACATGTAAGGACTATTTTAGTGGCCCTAAGAAAGCTATAAATTGCAGCTGATGATCTTTTGTTTGACTTACGTTTGTTATAAAAAAGAAGGAAACATGGTTTGGGCCAGTAATAAATAGGAGGTGCCTGATATTTGGCTGTACTGCTTTTTTCCCTGCATGAATTTCCAGTAATAGCTTCAACACTCCTTTCCAAACCGCGCTTGATGAATCTTTTGCAGGAATCCCTGGTTTGAAAACAGCCACGGCAGTTTTTTATCCTTACTGTATTCTCTTGTTTGCATGAGGAGTATCCATTCAGTTGCTATGAGAACCAGTTGCGAATTAGGTCTCTCCCTCATTGCTTTGGGGAACCGCTCAAGTTTGTTTAAAGACTTCTAGTGGTAATTAAACGTATGTCAGGAGCTTTAGCAAACCAGCAGCTCTGTTTCATGAGAGAAGGGGCTGGTTTACTGTCTCTTTTAGGATCCTTTGTCGGGAGCTGGCAACATAGGCTCCAGATATGTCTTACAGCACTTGAAGTCTGAGAACCGCGGAATGAAGCAAAATTAAATATTATTTTTTGATTTTGGGGCCACGAGGGGTACGATACAGCTATCTTTCCCCCCTGCCTGGGCTAACAAGACAAGAAATCGGGCTTTGCAGAAGTAAACGGGCACACAATCGGAGCTTGCCATTAAATATAACTTCTGCTGACTAAAAAGAAGTTATGGCTAGCCTTGAACACAACTTCTGAGCAGTGATTATTTAGTCCATGTGATTTTTAGTGGGGACTTTTTGCATTATCCACAGGAGGGATGGTCGTGGTGTTACCGATACTGCTCCATGCTGCAGTTCTGAATAACCCGCTGTCATTTATTCTGTTCTAACAGCGCGTCGGTCTGAAGCTGTGGCTTGCAGAGAACTTAAGGAAATCTTTGGAGCTGTCTAATGGGGATATAAAAATGTTGATTTTTATTTAATAATCTTTGATTATAGCCGTTTCTGATGGTAATGGCAGAACTGCCGCTTTATGCATCTCAAAGAAATAAAGGCAGCCAGCTGACTTCATGTAAAAGGCCGGAGTTGCTCTGACAGCGGGACAGCAAATGTTTGCTGTATTCAGATGAAATGGCAAGATTTTTGAGTATTTCCATACTATTTTTCGGTTTCAGAGTTTGTTTTTGCTGGATTGAAGGGAGAGAACGCAGAGGCATTGCTTCTAACCCAGAGCTTGTTGTGAACGCTCTTGGGGTGATCTTGCCGCTGGATTCGTCAACCTGTGATAGTTTGCTCAATTTGAACGAATACAAAGATGAGGAATATTTGAAATATTGGTTTTATTACAGGATCTTGTTTTAGTACTCTTAGAAGCTCAGGAAAAACAGAGAACTCAATATTATAAGACAGTTTTCCTGTTTGACATCTCAAGAAAATATTATTCCTTTGCAAAAAATATTGCTTTTTAATTAGTGAGTGAAATTTTAAGTATGGCTCGAGACTTGATAACAAGTGGAGCGCTGTCCTGTGTGGCTGCATTGGCTCCCTGGTTACGCAGGATGTTTAAATTGAGCAAAAGTATTGCCATCAGTTTGAAAAATTCTGAAATTCTCAGATGACAGAAGAGTTAGGAAACCATTCCAAATGTCTCTTCTCCTGTCTCCCTCTCTCTCTTCTTACAAAATCCCTACAAACTTGAGTTTTTTCTTGCAAAACTAAGCTAAGCAAGAACTCTTGGATTTTTCCAGTTCTCGTCAATCTGGGGGTTCAGTCTGACCTGGAATCCCTCAGCGCCAATGTCAAGTCCTCTCCTCTGTTACAGCATAACCTATAGAATAACTCAGGAAAGCTCCCACCCTGAGTCAGACTGGTGGTTGATGTATTCCGTTTATCAGCTAACCCGTATCTAATGACAAAAAAGCATCAAAAACTTGGTTCTGCGTGTTCCTACGCAGGGAGTGCTGAGAGCAGGTTCCCAGTACCCGTCCGCAGCGTGAGGACAAACCAGAGCACCGTGTCTGGACAACACTTCTGCTGCTTCGTGCTGAAACGCTCTTATTTTTGTCCTTATGGGGAGCAGCTACCAGGGCTCTACATTATTGATAAAAACATTCAAAAACGTCCGAAGGTTGATCTCAAAATCCAGGTTGCGTTAGGCAGAGCTCAGCCCTCCCTGCTGCCTCCTCCGAGGTGAAACCGGAGTCTCCTTTGGTGTTTCTAACAGTGACCTCTTCTAGACTTAGTCCAGCGTTCCAGTAAGCTCAGTTTTTCTAATAATATCATCATGGTTTGTTTTCAGGAAGGCTTGAAACGAAGAAAGTCCCCTTTTTTGTTCTAGACATAAAAGCGTTGCTGCAGGGTGCTGTTGTTAATAGCTTCCAGAGCAGAGAGTCCCTGGGGTTTGGAGAAACACCGCCGTTAGGGAGAAGTGCTGGTGAGAATTCCTCAGAACCCGCTGCTGTGTTTTATCTAAAATAAGTATGTGAGCCCCTGCCCACTGGCATGGGTTGCTCTGCAAAAGTTAGACCTGGAAGAGATTTTACTTTCAGCACTTGAATCAGAAGTTATCAGGTGCAAGGGCATGTTTTGGCCGCTGGGGATTGATTCAGCATCGTTAGATTATAAGACACATCCCCTTAAAATTCTCTTGAATAGGAAAAAATGTTTCCAAAATGAGCAGCACTCTCTGTCTTAAGCCAATGTTTTTAATGCCGTGTTTCTCTCAGTTTATTAAATCTAGGAGTTTTTGTTACCCTGTGTTCTGTGGAATCCGGTTAGCTTCGGAAGACTGGTTTACATTCAGTGTGCATTGCATATCAGAGCAAACGTTGTGGACTGGTTTGTGTTGGCAATAATGCATAAACTGTCAAGCGCATTTTCCGTACAGGAATTGAATGTGGGAATGGCAGTTTCAGAAGCAATTAGCAAATAACTCAACATAAGCAAACGTAAGAAGCCAGCCTGAAAGCATCTTTTTTTGTGTTTCAAAATACTCTGTGTTCTTTACTTTTTAAGTACTCATTGTATGGTGATTACTGAGGAACAGACCTGTTTTCTACATTTGCTCCCACGCAAAAGCCGTAGAGAAACTCTCTCTGAAAGAGCTGTATTGTGTATGGATGCTGTTTGTGCCCCGCGTGCGTGTTTGGGACCTGCTCTTGGCTGTGTCGGTATCCAGAGGGATTGCGAAGGAACGGCACAGGTGGCACCTCAGAGAACGCGTGGGGCCCCGTGCAAACACGCGGGCTGGATTTATAGCCGTGAAAAGAGGCAGCGGACCCCAAACATGAAGGAGATCAACCTGTTTGAGGAGCTTTCCTGCAGAAAGCGAGTTACCAGATCGAACTGGCGACGCAGCGGTGAAAGCAGCACCAATACCGTTAAGGGAGTGAGTAGCTTTTGAGTACGTTAGTTGTCCTTTGCAAGTGCTTTGCTGTGTGGCAGATAGAAGGAGCTTGCCCCTTAATAAAAATGAGGTGATATTCTGCATTTATTGTGGCCGTTTCCTGCAGAGACCTGTGAGAATGTAAAACTGCTTGAGGTTTGTTGCATGGGAGGTAAGTGCACCCGAAGGTGTTTTGGAAAAGGCGTACAAAGAGGCGGGTATACACTCACACTGGTTTTGTTGCTATTTTTTAAGGGAGGACGGATACAGGTTTCTCTCTGAAGCCTGTGAGGTGCCGCTTTTCTGACAAGTTCGTTAGTCTTGTGCCTAAAGCCAAGGACTTTTTCAGGGGTCGCATCTGCGCGGTGTAATTGCGCTGACTGCAATGTCGGAGCGAATTCCCCCAATGCAGCTTGACGCGAGGTAGCTCGGCATCACAAGGCGTCTAGATAGAGCCCAGGAAAGCTGCTTTAACGTTCCGGGTTTGATTTCACACCGCGTTTCACGGTGGCGGCGGCTCCAGCGTAGACATCATTACAAACCTTGCTGTCCCCGGGGGGACGGTGCAAAACGGAGCCTGGGCAACCAGCTCCAGCAACCTGCAGCAAGAAAGCGTTCAACCTGTTTATTTCTCACGTCTTAGTAGACTTGTCTAACAGGATCTACTGATAAAATGATTGTATTTTCTTTGCATGTGAGCTAAATGAAACACTGAATTGGTCATTTCTTTCCCAGTTCATGGGTTTGGCAAATTTTGATGTATCTAGCTTTTTTTCCCCCACTCAGAATGAAAAATCCTTAAGTCACCATATAAGAAGAAAAAGATATCTGATGTCCTTTGTGCATCACTAATACATTATTCAGCTTTAAGCCTGTTTTATCTTATAAGAAATGTAATAATAAACACTTCCAATGACGAATACTTCCCGTTTCACGAAAACGTGGAAAGAAAATGGGTAAGCTGTTTACCTGATTCTGTAATACACAGCAATAAGGTTGCTGATCAGTTGTCATCTGTGAAATTGTAAAAGAAAGGTAACTTGTTCATCATTTTATCTTCCTCCGTAGACCTCGACTGCTACTGTTAATATAGTGGTGACGGATGTAAATGACAACGGACCCGTTTTTGATATGTTTCTACCAAAAAACCTGTCTGTACAGGAGGAGGAAGCCAATGCTTTTGTTGGTCAAGTAAAGGTAAGTTATCAGCTGTGCAGAGTTAAATTGTTTATTTTATTACCCAAACTGTCCAGACTATTAGGGAAGGAGACAAAATAATTGTACCTTAGACAAACTCGCGTCAAAATGTCTTAGGTTTAAATGCAAATTGTCTGTTATCAGATACATTTACAGTAACAAAGTCATCTTTTGGACTTCAAAATACAGAATCAATTTCCCTCATCTCTGTGCTCAATAGCTAAAAAGGCTTTTTCATTTAAAAACAGCACGTTAAAAAACTGATTTTGAAGACACACACCGCTGTAAAAGTTTGCTTATAACAGTTTTACAATGTTACAACATTATCGCCAGCTTTTAATACTCTTATTTATTTTAAAATATCTTTCTAACGTACTGCACAAGTGATGCGTGTGCATGCAAAATTGTCACGCGCATAGAAAACTTTAAGGCCATTAAGGGGAAAAACAGTTAAACTGTAATAATTGATAACCTGTCGTAAAAATAGGTTGTGCTTGGAGTATTGTTAATTTGAGTGATGTGAAGCTGTGTAAATGTTTATAACATATATGGGTCTTCTGGGCTACCGAACGCAGATTCAGTCACTTGAAACAGACTCTTTTTTTTGGCAGTTGTTTTTTTCCTAACATCAGATGAAGAAAGAAAGCACAAGTTGTTTTTTTTTTCCAAACAGTAATTGAATATTTCATATTTCCTTCAGCAATGGGTTGGATGCAATATAAGCTGTAGGTAAAAGATGAATTTGGAAGCACCTTTTTTTCAGGAATTTCGGTGAAAAATCTGCCTTTCATTGCAGTAGCAACCACATCAACAGAAAGAACAGGACATTTTGGGTAGCATGGGAACCGGGTTGGCTAGCGTATAACCATAATAACCATGTTTCTTTCCAAATTTACATTATTCAGTAAGACACCCATCAGCATTTCTCGTCTGTCATCCTTCTTGTTAATTTTGTGGGGTTTGAGTGAACTTCAGTGGTTTTCTGGTATTTATAAATTGGGAAAAAAAAAATAATATGGGCTTAGTTGGGATAGGTTTGTATTTCCTTCCAATTTGGTTACTTGTTCATGGAGTTTGCTTTGATCCAGGTTTTCAAGGGAAATAAGTTTTGTCAGCATCGATGAAGATTACAGTTTTCCCCAAGCTTAATTTTGTTACGCTAGCCTGAAATAATCAGCCGCATCCAAAGCTGTTTGGAACCCCCGTACATACAGGAATTAGGATCCCTGCCATTAAATCAGTTTCCCTAGATCGAAAAGTTATTGCTTTGGTTTTTGTCGTGTTCATCTTATGTGGTCATTTTTCATTTTGCATCCTGAAATGTGCAGACGTGATGTTTCGAATCAGTACCAAATATCTTGAAAATCCATTTTGTGTTTTGCTGGGTGCCCTCAAGGTGCAATAATCTTCTCAGACATTAGATTGGCTCTATTTTTAGCTGAAATGGAACTATAAAATACGACAAGTTATGGCAACAGAACCTCTCGGTCTTACAAATTGGTATCATTTCTACGCTGTGTTCAAGTGAAACTATTTAATGAAGCCTTGTGATAGCTTATTTATAGTTGTGTAATGACAGAAACTGGTTATATCATTTATTGTCGTGTTTATCACCAGCTCTAATTCCCAGTCTCTGGATGGAAAAAGCTTTCTCTTTAGAGCACAAATACTGAATGTAATTTCTGCCGTTCCCTATTCACAAACACGAGAGTCATCTGGGCATTTGGAATTTTTTTCTGGCTTCTCTAAGTTTATTGAAATAGGGCTGATGAGCATTTCGGTTGTTTGAGGATTTCCCTCTTTACAAACTGCAGTAGCTTTAGTTGTAGTGTCGTGCTTCACGGTGCGATAGAACCACAGTAGGTATGGGAGAGGTTTCTATGGGAATACCTTTTGTACAGAAGCTGTAGTGCGATTAAAATAGAAAGGCCTATTTTAGATGCAGATAGCCTGGTAAAAGAAGGTAGTCCTTATTTGCCATGTGTTTTCACTTCTAAGATCTAAGCTGCTGACCAACAAGCCTGTTTTTTCAGTTTTTATTCATGCAAGATCCACCAAAATCGATTATTATATGGTTTGATTATTAGCAGCGGCTAAGTCTTTTTTATATTTTTTTTTTTTTTTTTTACAATTCCCAGTTGACATGATAGTAATGCTGGTAAGTCTGGGGATATATTCTATCATGTCAATAAGCAGAACTGGAAAGCTGTAATGAATTTATCAGTACCGACATGAAAATGTTAGAAATAGCCTAGATGACATGTGAACAGCTGTTGAAATGTTTTCCCCATTCGTGACTTTCTATACGGGCTTTTTCTTTCCTCACCTGAGACTGCAAAACTTTGTGTCTTTTGTCTGCGTATCCATTCCAAACCTTCCTTTTGTTCCCTCTGCCCTAAACCAGGTAAGGTTATCAGCAACTAAAGGGTTTAAATTAATTAGGTCAAACACTCCCATGAATAATTCCTGCCACAGACCTTAAAAAAGCTGTCTGGGGTTAAATAAGTAGCTGTTGGCCTGATGGGGCCCAGGAGAGGAAACAAATTGCTTGACTGAAGTTTTTATTCACCAGTTTTATTATATTTACCCAAATCCTTTCGCACCCACCCATCATTTGTTTATTGTAGTATTTTTGTGTCACTGATCAGCACTGTTTGAAATCGCCAACGTGGACATGTTGGTGTCAAGATGAGGTGGGGACGTGAGAGGAAATGAGAAGGAAAATATGGATAAAGAATTACGTGGCGGTGGACAAACTAACCCCTATCACATGTTCACTGGACCTTCAATCTTTCTTGAAATGGAGACAGTATAATTAAGCTCGAGTAATGAGCGCGATTTGCAAACAGTGTGTGTAATGCCTCTGTCGGTTGCTTATTTTTTTAAATAAGAAACCAAATGCTTCAAGAAGGTTAAGTTGCTCTTGAGGGTGGAGATATTCTACTGATTGGAAAAGCGAGCTACGGAGGATGTTCTTTGGTTGTACTGTACAATGCAAATATTAAAATTTTCTATTTACATAATAAATGGAAATCCATACTTGTGGTATATATTCAGCAGCATCTCTCCATTACAGAACAAAGCAAGACAAAATTTTACGACAGGTGAGAGAGAGATGCAATGTATGGCACCAGCCTACTGATTCTAGACGTTTGCTTCTGATGGGATAGAAGTGCGTTACAGGTGTTGTGTAAAGAAGCAAACTGTCACTTCTGAATGCTAATCAACTGTAATTGTGATGCCTATTTCCTACCAGAGCTTTCTCTCCGTGAGTATCAGCAAATTCTTCCAGGCTTCTATTTTTATTTAAATTCCTGAGGTGGTAAACTCCACAAGTCTCGTGATTTAAAACCCAGTTTAAATTTTGCGGGTGTCAGTAAGGCTTATTGTGTTGGACTAAAGGACCTCTGGGGATCCTTTACAACTACGTGATCCTGTGTTTCTGTATAAAGGAAAACTGGGGGTTTGTTGTATTTTGTTGTTAAAAGTCTAAAAAGGAATCTCGCTTCAGCTGAATCACCATTGTCATGTTTTCTGCGTGAAGGCCCATAGGACAGGGTATGATTTCCCACAACCTGCACTGTAGATTACGCCTTACCTGAATTAAAAATACCAGCTTCTGAAACGAAATTCTCAGGTCTCCCGAACCTTTAGACGACCGGTAGGAAAATTGGATGTGGAGGAAAAAGGACAAGACCAGAAAAAAGAGAGATTTATTTGCAGGAGAGGACAGTCTGTGAGGGAAAGGAATTAAGACCTTGGGGAAGAGTAAAATCACAGCCCCTGAACTAAATCCCAGATACCCAGAGAGAGTCTGCGACTACTGCTTGCTGCATAATACATTACCTAACAACCTATTATGAATTCCTCTGATATATGTAAAAATAATTTGAGCAGCTAGGATTTTGAAGTCGGAATCCATAAAAAATTAATCAGAATTTAAAATGGGAGGATGGTAACATGGCAGACGGACCACGGCCATGGGAAATTCAGCCTTTTGTCTTTTTGGTCGCAACGTGTGCATCTGTATCGCCGCTCCAGCTGTCACCATTCGGTGGCGTGGCCACCCAGTGCAAAATAACTCAACTCTTACCCTTAAGCTTCTGTTTGTGCTCTTTCCATGTAGTTTCTTAGGAACGACTGGACCATCACAAGGTCGTTTTGATCCAGGACCGTTGCGGTTTCGTGCTTATTAAGAACTTGTCTGCATGGTAGGTTAGAGAGGCCGGTAGTGAGGCTGTCAGCACCATCGCCCTCCACGTCCGCATGGGGATGCCGGTGACATGAAGACTTTCATAGTTCCATGTCGACAAGACGTGCAGAGGGGAGAATATTTCCAATCTTCTTTCTCACCTGGAAGGGGATATGTAAGAAGGATGAGAAATGCAGGAAACTATGAATAGTGCTCGCTATATATTTTAACTTAATTTGCTTAGTCTTAGATTTTAAATAGCTGCCATAATAATTACCAAAGGCTGCAGCTCTTTTTAGACAGTGAAAAGAAATGAAATGACAGCCATAGTGAAGTCGATGTCATCATCCCGTGTCCTTCTAGTTGGATTTTCACCTGTTTTTAACAAATCCCTTCAGCCTCTTAAAACAAGACGGATGTCACGGTTTCAAGTCCAAACCTGTGACATGAGAAGAAATAGATGCGGTCTTAGACTTCTGCAGTTTTTTTCTGTTTCAGACCGCCCGTGCTAAGCAGGATTAGCTTCTTTCTGCTGACACCCCAAAAGGTTTTATAATTCCTGGAGGTATTCTGCAGCGCGAGGCTGCAGCCGCACTCACTCAGCTTTAGAGTAGCTGGGTGAACTTAGGTGAGCTTAAGACACACATCAAATAGGTTTAAAAAGCTCCTTGTCACCCATGACGTGGTAAATGGGGTGGCTTTTTAAATGAGATGGATTTCAAAAGTCGTGCTCTTTTCTTTCGCGGTTCCAATATTGTATTTGTGCGTTCATTCACATCGTTGTCTCCGGGTTGATAACATTTGTGCTTTAATGCGGTGGAGATTTTGATACTTGTTATCGAAGGAACATTTTGACCATTTTCCCGTTCCTGGCAGTTGATCATTGAGAGTCCAGAGACCTTTGTATGGAAGGCATTCCTGGTTTTGTCTGCCTGACCCTTGCATCCCAGCGTGGTTTTAAGCCCTTTCATCTACTTCAGCCTCGTGCCATCCTAAACCTTCTGAATCAGTGCTTTCATGTCCCTGATACCTGCCCATTTAGTATTTTGTTGGCTGATTCTGTTCGTTTAGATGGGGCTGTTCAGATTTCTGCCACTGGGCTAAGAAACAATGATTTTCCTGCGCTCACAAATGAGAATATTTTCTATTGGGGCTGCTGGCTTTTGACTGCAGTCTCTCTTTAGAGATCTTCTGCGGCTTGAACAATTGTCTAGATTAGCGATTCCTTTTTTCGAGACTGGTAGAAGAAGTTGGGGAGTTTTCTTATGCTACATGTCACGTGTCTCCCTTTTTTCTGATATTCAGACCTTCGTATCTGTGAGTGATAGAAGAAAACTAATTTCCTTTAAGTATTCTGCTGTGATCAAGAGAAGACAATGGAACACAATCGAGAGCATTTTAGGAGTCTGACCGGCAACATAAGAAGTTTCAAATCCAAATGTTCCAGCTCAGATTCTGATTCTAATGTTCTCCAATTAGCGGTGTTTATGAAGAGAGCCAGCAGTCTAGAGAAACAGCAAAAATTACTTTAAAATGGATTAATATATTAGAGAAATGTTTGGGAGCCCAGCTAAATGTGGAGATTTTTAACCGTATAAATACATTTCGTCTGTGATTTAGAAGGTTTGGGGGTTTATTTTTGCTAGTATATGTATTCATTGGTTTAGTCTCTGAATCGCTCAATCATATCATTGCCAAAGAATGTATCATAAAAGCAAAAATTTCTAATCATCTTTTGAATAAAAACAGGCGGTGGAAGTCTCTACATTTAGGATTTGATTGCGTGCCAGACTAAAGAAGGCCTCTCTATTTTTAAGTGCTAAAGTGTGATTAACTTTTATAGCAGGTTCACCAGTCCATTAAATCATGGGTTTGCTGCCATGAGCTTTCCAATTTTCATTTAATTTAATTTTTATTTGCTTGTAGCATTTAATTGTTCTTACTGCATAGTTTTATTTCCTGTCACATTGAACTGGTTTCCGAACTAACCCTCCAGACGCACCGGAATTAGCATTGACTATGAAAGTAATTATCAAAGGTTTTGCCATCTTGTATAGTGGCTAAAATCTAAAATTTAGCACGTGCTACCTTTACCCTAACATATTACTGTAAGCGTAGTTAGGAGAAAAAAAAATTATAAGCTGGTATGACTTGTTAGTTCAATAAGGTACTTTTTATTTTGAAAAGTTGCTGGAGGGTATATACAGAAGCTGTAGTGTTTTACAAAACGCAAAAAAAGCATTAATGTGTGCTCTTAAAGAAGCAGCAGTTGCCTTGAAATTTCAAAATGTGAGGATGCTGCCTCTGAGCTGCATTTTTCCTCTCCATTTCTTTTTCAACCAGCTACATCCAATCCGATTGACCAGCCTGATATCACAATGTCCAATTTTATTATGTATTCTTTGTATTATCTTTCTTCATCAAGTCGTTCTTTGCAGGTCGATAATTCGGAACATTTATCACACATTATAACTAAGCCTGTCTTTTCTTGCAGTGTAACATCAAAGTTTTGTGGCATGTCAGAAATTATATAGCAGAATCAAGTTAAAAAGCCTTCTGTCTCCTTCTGCTTGAGCATGAACACAGAATAAAAGCATTATATCATTCCTTATCTGAAACTTGTACAAGCCCTGCAGTCCTCTAATCCTGCACGTCTGCAAAAGATTTCTATTTTGCTCTATGCGAATAATGTAATTTGAATGTCACTTTTGTAGGGCACTCTGCAGAAATGAACTCTCGGAGGTTTTTGGGCTGCCAGGGAGTTTCGGAGCCGTCTGTCCTGGGCATACAGCGGCGCCACGTGTGTTTCGGAGCGGGGTTTATTAATCTAACCGTGTGAAACTGCTGGCAGCGCCGGGAGGACGAAAGTAGTGCCTTGTTTCCTTATTTTGACGTTGAGTCCAGCTGACGGAGGTCTTTCAAAATTGTTGGTACCTTCTAATCTTTTCCTTCGCTTAGAGCGTGTACCGAATGAAATAGGGGAAATGGAAGACTGTAAATGCAGGCAAAAGGAAATGAAAGAGAGGAAAAGCCTTTTTGAAAGACGAGGAGGAAAAATTCCAAACTTTTATGGAGGACCGATTTTCCCTTCCTTAAAATATTTTTGAGTAAATGGCAAGAGGTCAGAAACGTTTCAAATATCGGTGGCTTCTTACTGAGAGATGTTAATTTTGTCCTATGAACACAAACAGTAATCTCCCTGACAAACAAGTACAAAATCCAATTTAGCACTCCCACTCCCACTTGATTTGCTATTTGACACAACTGAGGGGCTTGGGAATCTTTTAAACCCGTAACAATAATAAAAAAATTAAACCCGTAATAATAAATCCATTAAGCCCATAATAATTAAAAAAAAAAATTATGTTATCGTCCGTGAAAACAATAACCCAACTCCCAGCAGCAGCATCCTTTGTATCCGGCAGCGCAGTTTCATCCCTCCCTCGAGCTGGGACACTGGAGAGGCCGTCGGAGATCAGGAGCTTTCGTTGAGGTGGAACTTCTGTCCCTGAAGCAAAATTTAATCTGGAGGAAGTGAGGTTGGTGGCAAAGTGATATTTAAAAGTGTTTCAGCTTGCAGCTTTGACGAGGAGATACCTGTTGCGTTTGCCTCTGCTTTATAGACACGTACGAATAACGCCACGCTGCCTCATTTTGCTGTTTTCCAGCTCCAGCCGGTCCGAACGTAAACCCTCAATTAACCTGCCTAAATCCTCTTGTCACCCATTGTTTGCAAGAGTTGTGGATGTTAGTAGGTGGTTTCTTTTGAAAAGAAGGATAATGATATAATTAATATTGTTGACATTTAAGTGCTTGTCATTATATTTCCGAGTTAATGATCCTTCCAAGAGATATTTTGGTAATTCAGATCTCCCCGAGTTGTATTTTCAAGCTGTTTGAGACAGGGGAAGATAATTTGTTACTCTGGAACACTTGGTTTATATCCGTGAGGGTTTCTTAGTAACATTGAAGCATATTGGGTAATGAGGATGTAAACTTAGCACAGCAGATGAAAGCTGTCGGTTGTGGTATCTCCAGTAAATGTGGGATGTATTTTCTGGGAAATTAAGTTGTGATTCTTCTTTATTCCTGGGTTTCCAGGTTTGTTTTGTCGTGCAGTACTTTATAAGTTAGCCCCATAAGAGATGGAAATGGGGGTAGTTATGTAGTTCTGAGGAGTTACTAGAATAACAGCTGTAGTTACTCGAGACTCTTCAGAGGAACATGCTTTCCCTCATTCTGGATAAATGTAATGGGATGGGACAGGTAGAAACGTGCTTCTCATCTTTCTGCACCTCTTGTAGCATTGGCAAGAGGAGCCAGTCAGCAAGGGACTGTTTTGTTTCTTTTCTTTAAGTCTCCTTTATACTCCTGCAGATGCTCTCAGTTTCAAGAAAATAAATTACCTTAGGCCTGTGTCAGGCTGGTTGCCCTATCCTGACAAGTCTCAAGTTGCGCCAGGGGCGGTTTAGATTGGATATTAAGAAAAAATTCTTCCCAGAAAGGGCTGTGGGGCATTGGAACAGGCTGCCCAGGGCAGTGGTGGAGTCACCATCCCTGGAGGGGTTTAAAAGATGTGTAAATGAGGTTCTTAGGGACATGGGGTAGTGCTAGAGGTAGGTTAGGTTATGGCTGGACTCAATGATCCCGAGGGTCTCTTCCCACAGAAATGATTCTATGAAAATCTCTTTTAGTTGCCAAAAAAAAGAAAATCATCTAGCAGGAAAATGTGGCAGAAATGGATAGATTTTCTTCAGTGGTCTGGTCTTGACATCCCACTGTGGCAGGGGAAGCGGGGGTGATCGTCTTGGGAAATGTGAATTGTCGTTTGTGCTGCCCTCAACTTTGACAGCTTCGGTTTATCATAGCAGGGAAAAATGTGCTCTGCACATACAAGCAAGATCAGATGTGCGGGGATTTGAAGCAAGGATGAGACAGAGACTGTGCTGTAAGGGAACAGAGTGAAATCTGGCCAATTTTGTGCTCAGTGTTTGCCTTGATGTTTTTTACTCCTAATGGACTTTACCTAATAGCAGAAATTATTAAGAATGTTGGTGTAGCCCCAAAAAAATACTTTGTGATTTGTATCTCATTGTTATAGCTCCAAAGACACAAGGGAAGTGGTTGTGGGAGAGACCTCCGAGCTGACACCCCTCCTAGCAGACTTTTGGGGAGCAATTGGAGAAGGCGCTGAGCAGAAATGTCCGGAGCGGATGGCATCAGGGAGAGGTTCTCGGTGTGGATGTGTAGCATGCATGGGCCTTTCAGCAGGTGCTCTGGGGATTTGCGTCTGCGATGTCTTCCAAGACATCAAGATGTCTTTTCAAGCCTTTCCCTCCATGTGATATCGTGTAGCGAAGGTGGCAGATGCAGTGCAGGCAGCTCTGTCTCTCGGATTCTCTCAGCCGCTAGTGGTGCTGGAGGAAATTCTCACCACCTCCAGGGTTTGGGATGCAGTGACGCCGTTGTCCTGTCTTGGGATCTTTTCCGTCGCTTTTGAAATTTCCCTCATTTTGCTGGTTTCCTCTTCTTGGTGTGGTGGTTTTTTTCTTCTCGATTTCTATGGTGTCCGTCTCCCCTGTGGCCTTTAAAGGCTGTGCTGCCTACAGCAATCTTGCTTGCTGTTTCTGCTGCCTCTACAAAGCCAGATTTTCTTGTGTGAGCAACATCTGCAAGGCTGGGAAGAGATTTCTGCCTATAAAGTGATCTGTAGCTCCTTTTAAGATCTGCTATGATCCAGTGGCCCTTTACCACCTGAGGCTTCGAGACTCTCATCATGCTTTTTATGCGCAAATCAGTGAGGATGAGTTATGGTTGAGCGCCCTGCATGATGCATTGGGTGTAAGAATGTGCTCTTGCCTCTTTTTAGTCCCACAGTCTCCTTGGCTTTGTCTTTGGGACGTCCCTTGGGACTGAGGTGACACAGAAATAGGGTGTTTGCTTGCTTCTCTCCACCTCTGGCAACTATATACCTGTGTAATTCAGCTCGACCAGCAAGTCGTATTTAATGTATGGTGATGTCACTGGCTTCTCTTTCAATGGTAGCGATAAGTTGGTGCTGGTTTTTGAGGCAGGACTTTCTGAAAGCCCAGCTCCTTTCTTCTCGTATTTAAGTGGAACCTCCTGTGTTCCAGTTTGCACCCATTGCCCCTTGTCCTGTTGTTTGTTGTCACCTGGCTCCATCCTCCTGACACTGCCCCTTTCCATATTGATCCCCATCAATGAGGTCCTTCCAGGGCTTCTCCGTGGAGCTGCTGCCCACAGAGGGGCTCTGTGAAATCATTTCCACACGGAAAGAGTGAATTTTGTATACCCTTGAGAGAGGATTCTTTCAGAAAACGGATTAAGCTCTCTTCCTTTCATATCCATAAAGAGGACCTTATCTCTCTTCAAAGTTTATAGTGATAAAATATTAATTATTGCAGATCTTAAACTGTACAAGCAATCTAATTTGGTAAAATAATAGCTATTTTCTTCAAGCTCTTTTTCAGTTTTGATTCTTTAAAATTGCGCACTTCGATTTTAAAAAACATATTGGAGTGCCTGGGGTGGCTGCGCCCGGGACTGGCTCTGTGAGGAGAGCTCGGGCCCAGCCGGTTCCGACCGGTTCCAGACGGTTCCCACAGGGCACAGCTCGTTCCTCCGGGAACAGAATTAAAAAAGGACAAAACTCCTCGGGGCATTGAGGAGTGAGGAACAGCCCTGAAGAGGAAGAGGAGGGAAAGGTGTGGGGACAGGGAAAAAAGGCGGTGAGGGGACACGGAAGGCGCTGTGCTGTGCGATGGGGGAGTCTGGGCTGGACAAGGCAGCCCCTGGCAGCCACCACGTGTGGCCTTTCCAGGTCTCTTGGGGTTGCAAAGCCACCTGTAGGTAGGTATGACAGTGCTTGGACAACTTGTTGTAACTTCTCGGTGGCTGTGCTTGTGCTTTGTTGGTCGAGGATGGCTGCGGGATGGCGGCTTCGGGTGCTCGTCTCTGGTGGAACGGCGCAGGCGGAACGGGAAAAGCTGACTTCATCCAACAGATAATCAGAGGATCCGTACAGTAGGAATTTTAATGGGTAAAGTTGAGCAAACTTGGGGTTGAGGGTTCAGTCCCGAAACCTAAATTTGCCCCGTGCTGTGAGAGCGTAGGACTAAGACATATAAAAATGCCCAGAGCTGCCGCTTGTGTCCGTGTCCATGCTTGACTTCCCACCCATGTTACGGGGGTACCGTAACCACTGCTTTAATCGGATTTAATAGCGGTGATTTGCCTGCTACTCTGCAGAGAAAGAAATCACAATGTGCAAAAGGATGTTTATGCCCAAGGGTGTACACAAATGAGTTTACAACATACATAGTCATGTTTTTAGGAACCAAATTGCAAAGCCTGCCGTATATTTGAAAGTAATTTTAATTTACTTTCCAAAAAAAAAAAAGTTTGTCTCTTCGAAAGCGTTCTTCCGAATTAATCTTAAATAAAAATGTTACCGGGTTTATTCTCGTGGTTTCTAATGGTAGTAGTATTGCAGATTACTGTTAGGTGAGGGATTTGAGGGGGTTTTTTGTTGGTTAGTTTTTAACTCTGGCTGCTTAGCATCAATTCAATTGATCTGCAACATATTTTGTCCGTCCTGTACTTTGCTAAATGCCTGTTACTTTATACTTTAAACATTTCTCCTGGAGCAGCTTTCTGATGGTTTTACAGTGTGTTATCTAGGAGGTCTTTCTGCCCCACATCAGTTATTTCTGCAGAGGAGATAGAATTGATTCTAAACTAAGCACATCGGCCATACGTTGAAAGATGCCCATTAAAAAGATGTGTTATCCATAGACTGGTCATTATGAAGCTGTAGGCAGTACTGCTTAGCGCATTGATGTAGTGCTGGGGGAAAGCACAGGGAAATTTTTCTTATTACCAATTTTAATTAACTTTTAATTGATTTCTAAGAAGATAAATGGTTTCGTTACCAAGTTTTACAATGAACAACTTCAGTGGAGTTACACATTCATGGAAACTTCCTGACAATTGTTCTGATAACAAAACGTGAAAGTCTCTTAGGATCTTCCCAGATGTCTGTAGCCTCGTTTACAAAGTCAAATAAATGAAAATACTTTGCTCACGGAATACGCTTTGTTTAATTTGCATCACCTTATTCATCATGCCATAATTTAATTAAGAAGGGGAAAATTAACAGGTCAACATTTGGATTATATTGAGGGCCTGGTGGCACTAGGAAAAACAGATTGATTTTGTCCTTCCCTATAACGGCAGTTATGTAATAGCAAGAATTATTTGGCTGATACTGAAATTTGAGACTTAGTTCGGTATGTGAGAACAAAGATATCAACTGAACAAAATTTGAAACGTTTTCTGTTGCAGTCATCTGCTGTAGAAGAATCAGGACGATACATGGTAACATTTGGTTTTGAAGAACATGGTAAACTATTGAAAGTTGAGTAGTTCTTCAGAGGGCGAAGATTAAAATATCACTAAATGTGATGGCCGTGTTAAGAACTCATGTGTCCATTCCATCTATCTGCTGACTGCATTCATCTTTCATCTAAGTATGTGCTCCTTAGTGATTTGGGGAGCAATGAAACACCTAAATCAAGCGATGTAAAATAAAAATTCCCCTCAGACACCACCTAACCCTGAGGATACGGCAGCATTAGAATTATGCAGGGGCTTGACTTGAAAAGCGTTTTGTCTTCTACTTAAGTGCACAGTTGCGCAAGCCTGAGCAATTAAACCTGCATTTTTTCCTGAAGTCCAGATGGGATCCGGTAAACCTGCCTTTTGTCATTGCAAATTAAGAGATTTGTTTCTGTGGGATATTTTATCTTCAGCAAAATATTAAGCTGCTGTAAACAAGAAATGCTGAACAGCCACACAAGCATTAGTACTCTGTAGGATATTACCCTGGCTTACCTTGTTACTCCCATGTAGATGTGCCCCTTGTATTTAAAATCTGTGTTAAAACTTGGCTCTTTTTTCTGTTCTTTCTTGTTTTAGGCTACAGACCCAGATGCTGGTGTCAACGGTCAGGTTCATTACAGTTTGGCAAACTTCAAAAATCTTTTCCAAATCACATCAAATGGTAGCATCTATACCGCAGTGAAACTGAACAGAGAAGTGAGGGACTATTATGAGCTCATCGTTGAAGCAACAGACGGAGCTGTGGATCCCCGCCGCTCGACGCTCACTTTAGCCATCAAGGTGCTGGATATTGATGACAACAGCCCTGTTTTTACTAATGCTTCTTACACTGTCAGCGTGCCAGAAAATCTACCGCCAGGCACAGTCTTTCTGCAAATCGAGGTAAGAAGGCAGTAAAGAGTGAAGATGGTGTTTCGTAAATGTTGTGCAATACTAAGCGTGTTCCTATTTAACTTGTCAATGAGGCTGCAGTAAAAGCTTGCACACTGGAGCGGGGGAAGTTATTAAACTTAACAGACTGAAGAAATGCATGACCTTTGTTCATTTGGAAATAAGAGCAAGTGTTAAAAAAACAAGCCACGAAACCTACAGTAATACTGTCATTGCTTGGAAAATTGTTTTGCACATTTAAAGTGCTTTTGATTTGGTTTTGAAAGCTTGTATTGCTGCTGCCTGTTTAGAGTAGTAGGAAAAGGGCTTTGTCTCAACTGATTGAGACATTTAAGCCAAACCTAGATGTCTCACCTGACATTATGGTTAATGGAGATAAATAGTTGCTTCCAGAAGCGATTCATCCATTATGAGGATCATCATCTAAGACAGCTGGAATTAAGTGGGCACCTGGAGATTGTTGTCTTCTCCTCACTGACTATAAGATACTCAGACAAGTGAGAGTTAATTGTTCAAGGACGAGACAGATCTCTAAAGACAGCTGAGATTCACTTCCCGTGAGCAGTCTGCGGATCTTCCTGAGGTTTTGGTCAGCATCCCTGAATGAGAAGAATCTGTCCTGAGACAACTTCAACAAGGTTGCTTTTCTCTGAACCTGACTGCAGATAAATCTAACGTCAAATTACAGCTAAAGCAATCACGTAATATTCCTTATCCTGATGAAGATGAATATTCTTTGTCTAAATACTGGTGTGAAATAAAAACACCCATGCTGCCATATGGGGTGACATCAAACGTCCAGCGTCCTCTCCCTGGCAGTGGCAGCAGCACGTGTCCCAAGAGGAGAATGGGAACAGATTGAGCTTCCAGGGACTCCTGCCCATAATATTGTGCTCATTTCATGTGGCAGATACCTCTGGATTTTATAACCTTAAGAGGGTTTGTCTTCCTCGTGTTTGTCCAACAGTATTAAGTACATCAATTACTATTAGAATAATACAATGAAATTAAATTGGTTTGCAGCAGTCTGCTTTTTTATGTTCTTTAAATCTAGTAGGGATTTTTTTATGGAAAAGCATTTTGTTTTCAAGTACTTTTCTTTTTCTGTATGGCATGCTCTAGGCGAAGGATGTTGATCTTGGTTCTGATGTGAACTATCGAATCAGGACGCAGGAAGCGCTACAGTATTTTGCTCTGAACAAATACACAGGCGAGTTATCGCTTTTGAAGTCCTTGGATTATGAATCATTCTCTGACACAGAAGCAACCTTCACGTTTCTTGTGGAAGCCTTCGACAGCAAGGGCACCATGCCCCCCGGCCTCGCCACTGTCACCGTGAGAGTCAAGGTAAGAGGAATAACTTCTCAGCTGGAAACATCCTCTCTTATTTGGTACAAAATACTTGATCAACCCTCACCGCTGTCCTCATGAAACACCGCAGCGTGGTGGCAGTGTGTCTGCTTTCCTGCTTTTTCACTTGTGTGAAGCTGTTCAACTTGTTCAGTTGAACGTACGCTTTATAACAGCTATAATTACTTTGCTATATGCGATGGCGTAGTTAAATCTTGAATAATAGGTTTATGAAGGACAAGAATACCTGAGACATACATAAACGTTTAATCCTTTAGAATCCCTGAAAGGCTGAAATAAGTACCTAATGGAATTGTTTGCAAAAACGACACCATCACGTTTCAGTTAAAGCTCTCATAAATTGTAATTTATGAACCGTTTGGTTGTACTGGGTGCTGATGTGGCACACCACGTCCTGTGCTTCACACTCTGCTGCTTGAAAATACAGAGCTGCAAAGGAACAGCCTTATTTAGTCGTCTTGCACGAAGAATCATTTTTAGGCAGCATCACCTCTGGGTTTCAGTTATCTCACCAGTAATATGGGGATAATGGGGATAATGGCCTTCTGTTTGGTAACGATCCACAAATGAAAAGCGTCTGTAGGTGAAACATTAGCCCTTACCTGTCTTAATTTGATATACTCACGTTCAAGAGTAGAGGATATTTTAGATGCTGTAAATCACCCCCTCGTTGCATTTACAAAGGTGCGGTTCTAGAGCCAGTCAGTTGAGTCCTTTTGCACAGCTCCTTCGTCTCTGTTGACTTTGTCAGAGAGGATCTGTGAGCTTTGGGAGAGAAGAGAGTTTAATTACTCGTATTTTAGCTAAAATTGTAGCAAGAACAGAAGCATAGCTCATAAATGTGAACTTCATCTCTGGCAACTTCAGTTTAAATGTGAGTCTGCAGAAAGTATTCAGCGCACACGAATCAGTCTCGGGTTCAGCTCACCGTGTATCTGCAGATGCTGTGAATTGCCACGTGATTTTGAGTAATTCTGTTTGTCAGTCTCTGCTGAGCTCGGAATCATTTTAGGGACAGTAAATGTCTCCGGTTATTAGCTTTGATGACAACATAAGGTTTCCACAACACCTCTCTGTCTCTGCAAAATTTCTGACCGAGGTGCAGGTCACCTTTTTGCTAATAGTCGGTGCTCTTTCCCAGTGTTTTTTAAGTCAGTCGAAGAAAAGTACAGCTTTGGACATCATTCCCTGAGCCTTTTCTGATATTCTTTTAAGGAGAAAATTGCTCAAACCTATACTTTTCCTAAAAGAAACCTTTTCCAAGCACAGTGAATTTTTGAAAGAATTAAGTGTTTGGGTTGTTTGGATGTTTTTGTTGCCTTTTTAAAAGATACTTATTTTACAATAGGAATGTATTCAGAGAAGAACTGTAGTCTGCCTGGAAGGGCTGACCCACCTGCCTGATTGTGCGTTCGTATTGTAGCACTAACGACAGGGCACGGGGGGAGTAATAGCAGCTCAACTTGGTGGCCTTAGTGTAACAGCAGCCTGCCTATTTTCAAAGGGAATAGGGAATTTTAAAAAGGGATCAAAAAATAGGTTTCTTATTTTCCTTGAAACTCTTCCCGCATGCGAGCAACAAAAAGGAGCGTGAAGATACTAATTTGGAAAGGCTGAAATACTGGGCTGGAGCCAGGAGTGACAAAGTCTGCAGTAGAAGGTGTGAGGCTGGGCGACAGAACAGGGCCTGAAAGCGAGGACAAGCAGCTTATATTTTAAATGAGAAAGAAAATAAATGAAAGAAAAGATTAAGTGACAGTGACAGGCTGACTTTTGCAACAGATCAGTGGGCATAATTAAATATTATATATATTGCTGAGGTTAATACGTTGCTTCGGTTCCAGCCTTGAGTGACAGGTAGTCTTTTGAGTGGCAGTTGAGAGAATGGGGGAGGACTTGTGGAAAACACATTTTTAATTTCTCATTTTGTTGGGCAGATATGATTAATGTCAGATGGTAGAAATTTAGAACCTTGGTCACAAGAGATATCTAAAATAAAAAGCGTGTTTTCATTTGAGCTTAGAGATGAACTTTCCAGATACAAAATTAACAGGGGCTGGGGGCAGGTGGGGGTTGAAATCAGAGCTTCGTGAGATGACAAGGATCCACAGGAGGACGCATTGGATGGTTGATTGAAGAGGCAGAGCAGCAGGAGGGGAGTGCGGAGTCTTGGAAGCCAAGTGAGAACAAGGAGAAAAGCAAATCACAGCTGAGGAAAAAAAACCAAAACAAAACAGAAGGAACAAAGCGTGTTTCAATGCAGTTTGGTGTGTTCTTCATGCTCTTTGAGGGCATAGCTACATAGGTAACTCCTGATGAGCGTGTTTACCGTTTCATTTGAATAATGTATAATTTTTTGTTGATCAGTGAGGATGTCTGCACAGGGAATTGAAGGGATCCTAAGCCTCACGGTTTCTGCCAGAGCACCTGCCAAATCAGAGCCCGTGATCAGGGACAGGCTGCATCTGCGTGAGGATGAGGATGGAGCTGGTCCCCTTCCGCCTGTCTTGTGCTCCTGTTCTGGGACCGGGAGCTCGATGCGTCTGATTCTGCGTAGTAGTAAATGTGCTTTTACTTTGTTTAGATGGTATTAGAGTAATTATTTTAATGCAGTGTTTGTGACCCAAATAGAGAATAAACCAACTGCAGATAGGCCCTAACGTAACAGTTGTGCGAATTACAATCATTGATAACACAAAACCGAACTAGAGAAAACGCAGGGGCAAGCGTTCAGGCAGTAGTGGGTCCAGTCAGGGAATTCCTGCAACCATTAGAATGTTCAGTCCCTGGAATCCTCGGAGCGTTATTTGTATTGCAGAAGTCTCCAAGTCTATCCTTTTGGGCTTGTGCTGCTCTATTAACCTTGGTCATTTTTCTCAGTCCAGCTCTCAACCAAAAGCATTGTAGTTTTTACTGTGTGATAGGATTCTGTTAAGCGACTGATGGCTTCATATAGCATTTATGTGATACAAAACTGAATGAGCAGCAGTGCAGTGTACCCATAATCACACTGGTCTTTGTGGCTTGGGGAAGGCTAGATACACACAGTGACTTTCCCTAGACTCTTGCTTTGGCGTGACAAGTTGCAAATAGTTTATATTAACCTCCCCTGAACTTGATCAAAACACAGATTGCATAGCAGAATACTCACTGCAGAAAAAAAAAAATAGCTTAATCTGTACTGCACGTCAGTATTGAAATCCATTATTGACCTCTGCTGCAGCCAAATGGCCCTTGATGTTCTGTGGAGATCTGAGAGCTCTTTCTTCGAAGAAAGCCAGAGGTAAACGAATGAATTGTTGCGTACTTTCTGGTATTACTGAGGAGGAATAGTATAAATGGCATTGACTACTTCTTGCCAGAAAGATGCAAAGCACCTCCGACAGCCTGAGATTTTTCTTTTTTCCCTAGGTCTCAGATTCCTCTTGCTGCTTGCGTAACTCTAACCTGAAAGTAGTAGTGAGTCATCTTGGGGTGGAATAGGACATGGTACAACTGTTCGTCCAGAGTAATTGATGGCTGTAGTCTGGTCTGTAATCAAGGACACAAAACTTTCCATTTTTTCTGGTGTATATGTGTATAATTATACAGGATAGACACAGCAAACTTTATCAGCCTTGAAAACGTGGTATAAGGGATAAGAACTTCAGCAACTCCAGGAAACGATTTCTGTGCTGGTTTTCAGTGTTTTGCCACCGTCGAAGCGTAATTTCTCTCGCCGTGAGAAGGGCAGAGATTTGCAGTCCCTCGGTGTCTGAGAGGGCTGACCGGTTTATTCGGAGTGCTGTAGTGCATCTTGCAGTACACAGCAGCATCCCTCACGAGATGGATCTTTACAGCTGTTGGAAGAAGCGAAATCGTTACTGTTCAAACGGTGTGCTTATTATTAGGATTTAGCATTTGGAAATAATTACTGTGGTAATAGAGCTTCTTAACAGAAACAGGACTAATCTTTTTCCAGTTTATATTGCAGTTAAATGAGAAATGTGTTGCTAAATACATATTATAAGAATTTCTGTATCATGGGGCCTGTAAGGAACTTGTATATTTTATGTCGTGACCTCGTCTTACTATTATTACCAGCATTACTTTTGTATTACCTTACATATTTCTTATTCGTTCTAATTGCTTTTTCTGCTCCTTCTCTGTTCCAGGATTGGTTTCATTTTTAGTTTTTCAAGTGTAGTAGTAGTGTAATGAAGCCATTGTCTCTGGCTGATGACTCAAAATGCTAGAGCAGCAACAATAAGTAAAAACAGATCCGTACGTTTCTAGCAATGCCATATTACGAGACTGCCTACCAAGTATCTCCTATAATTTCTACCGTGCCTTGATGCCAGTGGACTGTTATAAACATCATGCAATGGATTTCCAGATTGGGTAAAACTGACTTTACCCATGAACCTCAAGAGACGTATCACTATCATCAGAGATGCACAAACTGTAGCTGTCAGATTAGTTTCTCAGAAGAAATGTGCCTTTAGGTGATGCGATGTATGCTTTAGGTGATGCGTTATATGCATTGATTGGTACTTGTTGTCGGGGTGAATTTGAATCTTTCATAATTACTAGGCTAAGTCTTCCCTTCCTTGGGAACTTTGCATAAAAGAGACAAACCAACCACTCAAAAATGTGTAACAGTCAAATCTTTATCTCTGGCCTGATTGCGTTGTCCTTCCGCACCATTCTTGTGGTCCCTCCTGTTCAAGTTGGGAGCAAACGGCGTGATCTTGGTTTTAATGACACCATAGCGCAGATCTCCAACCTGCTTGGACACGAAATCTCCCTTTATTTATCTGACAACCCCAACCTTGAATCAGAACAAGCAGAAATACAATTTGTTTGCTTTTCTAGAGTTGGGAGGGTTAGAAGGAGCTCTGTGTTTGTGGCTGAATCGCTTTCTCAAACCAAACAATCAGAGCCAACATGATGCAAAGAAAATAAAGGTGTGTTGGAGGAAGGATGTAGTAGCCCAGCATTTAAGATGGCTGGAATAAAGTGTCTAAATAGCCATGCGTATGTGTAGCTGCCACTGCTTTCCCTTCCTGCAGGTGTATCCTAGAAATTCACACCGGTATTGTTTCTAATGAGCAGGTGAGCAGTAATACACCGTTGCTTCATTAGGCTGGAATTTCATGTTACAGCGAGATTTAATTGCAATAATAATGATGATTTTCTGCCAGAAATTATACAGGTAATGAAGGATACATGGAAGATAAAAGACATTAGTGAACCAGTTAAGGTCAAACACGTCATCAGTTTATAATACGTCGAAAATAAAATTGAAGTTGCGTTTTTTTTCAGTAAATTTACATCCATGAAGTTAATCCTCACTTCATATCATGTAATGAAAATTATTTCCCATTCAAAAAATTAACAGGGCAGTCCAGCACACAGCGGCAGCACATAACTTGAAAAAAAAATGAGCTGTATTGCCTCCAAAACAGAACTGCTTCTTTCTCTCTTTTTCTGTTGGCGTTAATGGAGTAATGGGCATGGTGTTTGACTACAGAGCCAGTAAACATCTTTTTTTACAATCTCAACTTATCGGTTCAGTCATGTGCTAGTCATTTGTTACCTCATATATTCCCCCGTTAATATTACCTCTTAATTTATATTGTGAGCTACTTTAGGGCTTGCTGAGCACTGAATATGAAGAAGAGGCAGTTACACCTTGTTAACAAGCCTTTATTTTGCATAGCTTCGAACAAAGAGCCTTGCGTAAAGAAGCACTACACCCAATTAAAGATGAAATTCAGAGTCCCACTTCATGCAGTTTGCCATGTTATCTTGCCAGCACCATCACAGAGATTTTGAATTTGCTCAGATTTACTCACCATTGGTAGCTTCTCTAACCTCAGGCCTTCTAAATTAGTCACCGTGGTTGATACATAAATCTTAAAAGGTATTTCGAGTACTTGTGGCACAGGTAGGAGACCAAGAGGTTGCCTAAAGAATGGGAAGGGACTTCAAGTTCTTGTTACACCAGTATCTGATGAAATTGGCTGGTGCTTTATACTGTGCCATGCAATGAGTTCACTTCTTCCACCCTCCGAAAGCTGCATTTTTCACGAGTTAAATCTTCGAAGGCACTCTTTTACGTATGGAATTTGAAGTGGAAATAATCACAGTAGTTTTCCATCACATATAGGATTATTGGTAATAAAATTAACTTGTTATTGGACTTGTAAAATAAACAGCTTTAAAGCTAGGAATTGGTGAGATAAGTGCTATGTATAATTTTTTTTCCCCGTTATTTTTTCATATACATTAGGAAGTATAAATTGTTCTCTTCTCACCTTCTTTGTATAAATGACAGAAACTGATGAAAGTACAAATCACAGAGGAAACAAAATTGAAAATATCTTTAAAAGAATGATTTTTACCTCGAAGGTGGTAAATCATTGTACAGTTATTAATTTCTAATCCTTTTGCCATCAATTTGAAAGGCTGGATATACCTGGCCCTGTAATATTCTGTTACTGTGAGCCACTCCACAGAACCCTCTGGGTAAATGACAACGAAACACTCATTTAAGTTAATAATACCAGTCTTTTAGCTGAAGGATGGGGATTTTCTTGATATCTTAAGATCCTGGTTGTTGTCCCAGTCCTAGATAGTGTGTTAACTACCTACAGTAGCCCTTGAGGGGATTGTTAGTGGTTTTTAGGGCCTGCAGGATAATGTTGTATCCTCTTGGCTTTGCATGACTGTGTAGCGAAAGAATAGATACGCGTGCATGAAAATATATATATATATACATGTCATATATATATATATATACACATCATATACACACACACACATATATATATACATCAACTCTTGGCTCAAAGTAAAGGTCTGTGGTTGTATTTGCTGTAGCTCCGTACATGACATGGTAGGAGCTTAAGGGAAGAGGAAAACAAAGTTAATCTAGTAAAGGGATTATAGCTGAATAACATTTTGGTTTTTTGAATTCACAGCTCAAATTTTCAGTTGTTTCAATGGCAAGTCTGTGACTCCAAATCCAGAGGCCTTGTTTCAGAAGAGCTTTAAAACTTATTTTTAGCCTATGGTGTAATTTAAGACCACTGTGACATGAAAGCGCGTGAAATTTGCATTTTAATATTTAATATTACATTTGTACGTTTGTCCTGTTCTGAACGAGGTTGATTAGCATCACATTGCAAGGCTCTGGAAACTTACTGAGTTTAATAATAGAAATACAATCAAATGAGGGTTTGCAGAAATTGAGAAATTACAGAAGGAATTGAGGGCACTGGGTGGCTGTTACCAGTTCGCGTGGACCTGAGGAACGGATGGAGAGAACGTGAGGCATTTACAGGTGCCGTCGCTGAAATGCGGTGATGGTAGAACAGATCTCGCGTGTGAACATCAGTGAGCACCCTGCTGGTGCCCTCTCATAACCCGCGTGTGGCATTTGCTTTAAAGCCCAACAGGAGCCCATTGCAAAGGGTGCTTGCAGCAAAATTAAAGGCTCGCTTGGGCCCTGAAGATGTTTAAGCTGTGGTATCTTGGGGCCTTCAGTGGATTTTTAATTCTGCTCGTTGAGTAACAAAATATCTCAGATTTTTTAATTTTTTTTAAATTTTTAATAAGGCATTGAGTGACATCTTTCTGTGGTTGAAGAATGCACAAGAGGAATGATGAATTTCAAGTACCCTGATACCAAAACACCCCTTTCCTTTCTCTAGAAGAGAGTTTCATGGATATAGGAATAGAGGGATGTTAAATGTGCCCTTGGAAGTCCCCAAACAGCAGGGGATTATTAAACACTTGGAGGCAGCTCAGATGGGAAGGCACCAGCTCTGGTAATGTGCACATAGACTTAAGTGGCAGATGTTCAAAACAAAGCGACACCGGAAAATTACAGATACGTATCTGTATATACATATATACATCTGTATTATATGTATATACAGATACGTATCTGTAGTTGTAGAAGAAGATTGGGAAGGTTTGAAAATTTTAGTGCGGGACATATGCTATGCTTTGAAGTAAACCTTTTTATTTTATCCCTTTGTGGGCTTTATTTTATGTACATTTAACATTAGTGGAAGGAGGGATCACTTTAAAAATACTTTCTTTTTTCCTATTTATTACACTTGTGATAAAAGCCAGCAGACTGCGAAAGGAGCTGTAAATGCCTAATACGCATTTATTAGCTCAGACACCGTTCTGTCGTGCTGATTTTTATAGCGAAGGAATGTTGATTTCCACTCAGATCGAGTTAACTAGAAACCTTGCTATCAGCAGGTATAATCAAATAGCACGCTCCAGAAGCGGTAGGAAAACCACATGGATGTACTTACAAGAGCTTTATGGAACTATTTGCAAACCAAGCAAATGTAATATTAATATTTAAGAAACTAACAAACTTAATGGGTGATTTTGTCAACGGGTCAGAAATAGGAGACTAAGGACTTTTAGAATAGGAATAGGACTTTCAGAATCTTTATGGTAAGATGCTTTTGGCTTAGAGAGGCAAGAAGAAAGGGAAGCTTTGTGCCAAATTGCTTTTGTAATGCAGGCCCCCCAGGCAGGAACCTGGGCAGGTACTGTGCTGATAATGTGAACATCTTCTGAACAGCGTGATTCTCTTAGTGGTCCCGATAAATCAACAATATCCGTGATTTTGGTGTTCTTTGACGGGAATTAGTCCCTCCGAATACTGCTCAGCAGATTAATAATAAGATTTTGCTATTATGAAATAAGACTGATTTTAGAAGCTCTGAAAAATCTAAAACCCGGATGAGTAGATGTGTTGATTTTTGTGGGTGTTGGGGAGGAGGCGGTTCTGTCCCATTTGGCAGGGCTGCCCTCTAGTGCACTGCAGCCTAAAGGCAGCAATTCTATCAGCGTGCTAACAGGGCTCCCTCTGTACAATAAAAGGGCATTCTCACAAATTCTTACATCTGAGATAGGTATAGATATGTATACATAAATATATGTATATATATGTATCAAATATATGTCATCTGGAGTCGCTTCTGTGCAGAGATAGCTGATGAAAAATTAACTTAGGTTTTTACTCTTTGTCTTACAAACCAAGATTTCTACCAAAACACGTTTTCGAAAACATTTATTATTCCTTAGGAACTCTTTAGGTTAGGGGTAATATTCAAATGAGGCGAGTCTGTCAGTCCTTTTAAGGTTGCGTTTTATTAGTGGAAGCATGGTAAGATTAACGAGCCGCAGCTGTGGTTCACTGGAGGGAGAAGGGGCCGCATCTGTGCCTCCTCACAACCGCCCTGCTCCCCACAACCAGCAGAGAGGAGCCGCAGTCCCGCTGCCCCCGCCTCCTTCGGGCAGGATTTTCCGAATATCGTGCTGCGCTTCGCCTCCCCGGCGATAAATTCCTATATTCTTAACTTACTGCAGTACAAAAGGTGTCTTGGTGTTCCCGTAAGTCAAAAATATATTGAAGTTTCTGAAGTCCGTTTGCGTTTACAAGTTAATTTTATGCCGGGAACGCTGTACTGCAGGTGTTTTTCTTCTGCTCTAGTTGTGTATTGCCCTCCCACATCGGTGGTCACCACCTGTTTAGTCTTAGTACATTACAGCTAGTGAGTGTCTTAATGATTTTTAAATTACATATTGATTTGCTCCTTAATGCCTTTCCTCCCCCATGCGTTGTTTCTCCTTGTTGGCATTCCTAGATGACTATCTTAGTTCACTGACATTTTTTGTTCAGCATTTTCATCATCTTTGCAGACGGGTCAATATTTGTTTCCCACAAACCTTTTGCTGAATAACGACCCCTGAAATCTTTGGAGTGAGATGTGTGTGGTTCGGAGGATGAGGACGTTGGTCAGGAAAAGGGATTGTTCAGGTGCCAAGGGTGACGTCTGAGCTGATAAATTAGTTGGCATCGAGAAACATCTTAATTTGTCTTTGTTTGCTTTTAAAGGCACTAATGTGGATTCCCAAGAACATTTGAGCATCTCTCCCATACTGTGCTTCCTTCATGCTTGATTCTTAATCTTCCTTCATGCTTGATTCTTAATCTTCGTGCAAGACAAAGATATTAAGGATGTCTCTGGTCCTGCTTTTACGTGCTGCGTAGTGTGAGCAATGTGTAACAAACTCAAACAGAAAGGGGCAGATCAGGAGTATCTGTGCTAGGGAGGAAGCTTTGGGGGGGTTTATGCTTTGACTTTCAGTCTGTTTCGTAAACAAAGGTGTATAAAAATATAATAAATCTGCAGCCAGATGAGCAGCGACACAAAGGCTGGTTTGCATTTATATACGTATACGTGGCTGCTATTACCTTACTGTCGAAATACACAGCCCAAGTATTTAGAAGTGAGATGTACAGAGAGTTCATTGCCTATCTTTTCCATTTACATGCTTGTGTGTGTGTGTCTGGATTTGTGTGGCAGGAGCAATGGACTGTGAACAGTTGTAAGATGCAGTCTGGCCACAAGAGCGTGCGTAGGTTCATGCCCCAGTTTTAAAAGGTGATTACACTACTTCTTACTAGGTTACTACCTTATTCCTACCCTGTGGTTCGGAACTGCACTCATATGCTGCATCCATTTCTATGCACAGTCAAGTCTAGCGGTATTTAAGCAGAAGCCATCAAGTATAGAAGTAATCTTCCAATTATTTAGCTGTGCAAAACCATGTCTGTCTATGTCTTTGGCCTCCAGTCGTGACAGAAGCCCAGTACTTTCTCTGAATGTTGTATTTTTGCCTGAAGTCCCTCTGCGATGAAAACCTGAAGAGTGTTTCTCTACATTTATCAGAGAATGCTGAACACCGCTCACTGTTAAGTCCACCTCGATGAGGAACATTGAACTGAGGGCCTTGACTACAGGGGTGGGATGGGGCAAATCGTGCCCGTGATTTCTCGAGCTATTTGCAGAAAATAGAGTGTGCTTTCTTTTTGTGCTATGCCAAAATCAGATCTAGGCTGTATTCCATCCATAGTGGTGGTGCTTTTTGCCAGAAAATCAATGATTTCTTTCTGTGACCTTTTTGGTACCTTTAATTGCCCCTAGGATGTAAAGAGAAGAGATACCAGTTGAAGGAGATGATAGGTGAATTTCTCTAACAAAATCTCTATTGGGAATTGCCCAGCAGAGTCACTTCACCCAAAAAAGCCCGTATCCATGTCATCTGCATGTTTTGCATGTAAAGCTCCTGCCTGCAAAAACCCCCGTTCTCTTTCTAGCAGTTACTCATCGTGGGCATTTGCAATGAGCACGTGAGAGCTGTTCTGTGTAGTTACGACCAAAATGTTCAGAGTCTGTTCAGTCAGCCCGGCCAAGGTTTAGGAGGCACAATCCTGTATAAAACTCGTCTTAGAGGGAAGATAAGCTAGAGAAGCAGAAGGCTTTCTGTCCCGCTTTATACTTCGCTTTGTATTCCTGTGTATTTTGCGCTGATCCACGTATCTTGAAAAATAGGTGCGTTAAGTAGGGTGAGTGGATCGTTTTCTTTAGCAGAGGATGTGGTGTGTCATCTTTAAACAGGATTATGCTTTCCAGTGCCTTAAGTTAGAGATTCTCGGGCACTAAGGTCACATGAAGGTATTAAAAAAATAACAAAAACATCACACTGTGGTTCTCCCCACCCCTCGGTGAGCAAACAGCCAAGTGTGATCTCTTGCAGCTACGCCAAAGCAAAAAGACCCGATGTGGCTGTGGATTTGCAGATGCACAGAGATGGATTCAAATGAAGAACTAAATACAGACAAAAGGCGATTATTCCAGAAACTTCACCTGCTTCATGGGAAGCAGAAGCTGCAAAAAAACCCCATGTTATCGTAAGTGTAGTGTTGGATTGTTACCCTGAGAAGGAAACTTCACAAGACAGAAAGTGTCCCACTGGGAAACTTTTTGGGGTCTGTGACCCCAAAGCAGCTCCTGATTTACACAGTTGTAAGGCCTACGCATGTAGCGTTGTATCACATTTCTCCTATCGCACTGGAGATTAGTCTTAATATTCCATACTTAAGTAAATTCTTTTCTTACAAATAGGTCAAGAAATTGAAATTATAAAGTTCGGTACCTGTAATTCCATGGGGGGGAAAAAAAAAGTAATCTGTTTGAATGTGAATGTTTTTTCAAGAGGTTTTCGTTGGAATGCTCTCCTAGTTTGAGTTGCCTAGTAGTCACTTTTTGATGATCCACTTGTCTCTTTGAAAATTTGAAAATCAGAGGAAAAGCATTTCTAGTGCCTTGAAGACTTGAATTGCAGACCTTGCAGCTGAACAGAATGCATTAATTATTCAGGCATTTCCTTGTGGACCTGTAACAGTCTTTTATACATATATATAGGTGTAGATATAGACATTCATTATACTCTCATTTGCTCTGATGAGGTATGGCTGAATTTTCGGAATGATTGTGTGACGTAGTGTGCTGCCCAGTATCAGCATATTGCATTTGGAGCATGAAGAGCTGTGGCAAGAGGTGGAGGCATCGTCGCATAAACTTTGATGAAGTGTTTGCGGTGATTACCGAAGAGATGGGGGACACCTGCGCTCCACAGAGCTCAGGTCACATTCTGCTTTAAGGGGGAGACCAGTCTGCTCTTCATTTGTGGATCAGTAAAGTCGCTCTTCTGTTGAAGGTGTGTGATGGTTATTTTGGGGAAAAAAAGAAGACAAAACAGAAAATTTAATCTCCATTATCCCTATGTGCAAACCAACAGAAGTAGTCGTATGCAAAACAGAATGAGTCTTTTCTCAATTGAGAATATTTTCTCTTCATTTATTGCGTATTAGGGGTAACAAACACTGTCAAGCAACAGCAGCTCATTCGTTTTCGAAAATTAGCCGAGCCATGTTGTGGCCCTCTGCTTGGGATGCAGGTGTCACGGAAAGCTCTGCTTTGTTTTCTTGTTTTTCTGCAGAATTTCCTTCTGTTGATGTGTCTCACGTGCATTTCTTTGGTTAAACGTTGGCATCTTCCCCTTGTGTGCTACTTTTGTACGGTGGTAATGGAATTGAGAGCAGAGACTGAATGGCAAACAGGCTTCCTGATGAAGGAGTGGTTGGGTAGAGTGTGAAAGAAAACGATTGTGAACGCGTCTGTAATTCTGTTTGAACTTCAGAACTAAACTCTTAATTATCTTTTGCAGGATATGAATGATTACTCACCAGTATTTAGCAAAAAGCTCTACAGGGGAATGGTTGCTCCTGATGCGGTCAAGGGCACTGTTATCACTACCGTTTCAGCTGGGGATCAAGATCCTCCGGTAAGCAAAAAGGTTCTATTAATACTCTGCACCCAAGAGGGAAAAAATCTTTAACCCTCATAAGTGACCTAACTCTCTCAACAACAAAGGTGATTATTATGAGTTTCACAGAGCAGTAACTCATACATTTTTTATGTCAGCCCGTCCTTTGTCATTGCGGACAGAGGCCGCATTTAAAGTGGTTGTTCCCGCAGCTGGCAAATATAAGATACAGCTCCTTTCTGTCAGGAAGATTTTGGGAAAGCTCTTTATTCGACTTCACAGTGTAAATGAATAGGAGGAATAGGCAGGAAGGAAAATCGTGCCTGTCTGGTAGAGTTCTGCAGCTTAAAGAGAAACAAAAGACAACTTTGTAAGATCACGGCTTTCTTGATTTTTCTTGTCGTGCATTTCCAGCCCGAGACACCACGGGGTCTCGTGGAACAGCACAGCTCCCCAGCCAGGCCTGGTGGGTGTGCAGTATTTGAACTGAGCGCACCTGTTTTGGGGATAAGGTTTATTTCTGCCGCTGGCTTTTATCGCTCTTCTCTGGGGAAGCGCTTGATTGACAGAACTGGGCACGTATTTTTGACTTGTTAACTATTCTGAAGAGTAATATCAATTTTTGTAATCAGAGGTTGATGAACATTGGTGACCAGATGATACACTGAGGACAATAAGAGCCAAAGATGTTCTGCCAGCCAGGTTTAATTTTTAATTGTCAGTGTTTGGCTTATTAAGGAGAATAACCCTCGGGGAGAAGAGTTCAGAGAGAATGTGCCATGCACATTGCAAGCTGATGGCAACGCTTTGACACAAATCAACTGCAGCTTAGCTAAATACGCTACATAGTAATTTATTTACCACCCAAGGACAGAAATGCTAAGGCAGTGTTTCTGTAAGGACAGTCTGCTATGCCCTTGTAAAAAGTCCTAACACACCAAGGTAAGTAAATCACCTGTGGGTGATAGGTATCAGTGAGGTATTACTGAACTTGGAGGCGTTTAAGGTGGTTTATAACAGCTGAAGATCTGGACTATAGTTTGTTTAAGGTGCATGAAAGACAGTAGTATCATCGAGCAGGGAATGAATAGCAGTAGTTATCAATTACTAGTGCTACAGAGTATTTAAGGTGCGTGGCAGCAGAGGACGTAGACATTATTTGAGCGGTGAACGAAAGATTTCCTCTTAGTGCTTAGGGAGCGCTAAGAGATGCTGGTGCCTGATTTTGAGTGCTCTGCTTACGGAAATGAAGCCTGAGGTGTGTGTTAAGCTCCTTCCGTAGAGCACAGGCACATCAGAGTAGGGTCCCAACCAGCCAACACGTGAAGCGCAAATCTGCTTAATTAAAAGCAGCGTAGTCAGCACGCGTGTGTGTGTGTTAAACTGATCCAGGGGCAGGTGGGAATTTCTAGTGTCTTGCTTTAGAGGTGCTTTTAATAATGCATAGCCTAGGACCGTTCTCATTGTGGTGGACACCTACATCCTCCTCCAAAGGCACATCGGGGGGTGCTCGTAGCTTTTGGCGTGCAGCAGGAACGAGATGGTTTAGTGGTAGTGCCTGCTCTCCTCCCTCTGCATCCTGTTGTATTAACCTTGCTAGGAAAAGCCTTTCCACGGGACATTAGAGGCCTCGGCTGCCTTCCCTCTGCAGACTGAAGGATTCAAACCTTCAGCTCTGTTTCAGTGTAAAATATCACACCGGTCAGGAAAGAGGCTGGCCAGAGTTCCTGACAAAAGAGGCGCATATCTGCAGGTGTGTGCAAGTCTTCCAAGCCAGGAGGTTGCTATTAAGGTAACAAACGGCAGCACCTGTGATAATCACAGACCCACAAGGTTAACCAGACTTGTACCCACGTCACCTGGTGCTGGACTTGAACTGTTACACCGAAGCAAGGACATATATCTCTGGTAGCCTGGGTAAGTGTTCGTATTTTTGTGGCCTGTCTACACGCTCGCTCCCACGGCCTTTTTGCTCTGTGGAAGTGTAGTGCTTTTGTCTGACCCTCCTGTTCCCTGGGGCACACCTGGCCTAGGTGTCCAACATTGTCTTAGTCACTGTTTAAAACAGTAATTCGCAGGGAAAGGTAGGCTTAGTTGCTCAGATCTCATAGCTATTTGCTGGAAAACACTTTTTAAATTGACTTAAGACTATTTGATTCTGCTCTGTGAATGACTTTTGCTGTCACATTTCATGAATGTCTTATTCTTCCATATGTTAGGCACAATATCCTGGGGATTACAGAGTGGAAATTGAGATCAAAGTGGGCAGGGTTTCTGGGTGGCATTAGAAGCCTGCGAAGGCTGTGTTTATACCATATATTGCACAAAAGTATTATCTCATTTTGCTAACATTTCTTCCTGAATAAAGCGCTTACAGTGCCAGAGTACAAACTCCAGAATAGTAAACCTTGCCTTCACATCAATGGGTCTGAATCGCGTTCAGCTCTGCAGGGAGTTCAGCAGATGCTGTTTAGCTGAAGAAGATTTCCTCTTGCTCTCCCTGTGAATGATTTTGGAACCAGGGAGGTAGGAAATACCATTTCTGTTCCAGAGCTCTTGTCCCCAGCAGTTAGCAGCAAAGGCTTCAAAAGGAAAACGCTCTGCCCATATCGCAAGTGGAGTGATCTGCTGGGGAAAACTGGCTGTGCGGGACTGCGGAAACTGGGATTGTAGCAATCTAAAATACAAGATCATCAGTCGTATGGAGCGCTCTCTGCCCCTTGCATCAATATGTGTTTGCTCCACCAGGTTTGTCATACTGACCTTGGGGAAAAACCCGCAGAAAAGGATGTAAAGGGTCAGGGAAACTGGGCAAAAAGCTGCGTTTCTGTTGCATGGAAATTTCAACAGAAAAGGGTCATTGAGGATCAAAAAAAAAAAAAATCATTGGTGCTAGAGAATCACATCTTTTGTTTTTATGCAGCTTTTATTTAATAGTATCTATTGCCTTACAGCAAGATATTTTGGTCTCGATCAAGTATTTGCCCGCTCTGATACAAGCTACATTTTATAATCCCAGTTTCAAAGTGTCTAAATTTTAAAGAATAAGATATTACTGAGCTACCGAATGAAACAAAATAGTTCAGAAACTGGTTAACATGTATTTGCAACTATTCTTAGTTGTGTGGAATGAACGTTTTCTAATGCAAAGTTTTCACTTTTTCATTTACAAAACAAAACACCCTTTCGAACTCTCCTAACGTTTCTATCACTGTCACTTGAACAGATAAATGCAGAAATTGGCCATTTCCTCACCTATTTCTATGCGTTTCTTTTCCATAAACCACTTTTGAGTGGTTTATATTTGAAAGATGTGGGGATCGCTCCTGCTTCTATGGAGAAATCGATGCTCGTGCTTGAGAGAGATCAAAATCACTGGATGTGGATCCTGTTTATTATCATTATAACAGGCCTGGGTGCATATGGCAGTAGCGTTAAGATGATGTTCTTCAGAATCAACTGTTGCATTTCTTTGGTTTTTATGAAGACTTAAAAATAAAGCTACCGTTAGGCATTTAATGAATACAATAGCCATAAAAGTTAGCCGCCTACGGAGGAAAGCTTTTAAAATAGTTTTTGAAAGCTGGTATTTTATTTCAAGCTAATGGCTGATAGATTTTACTTTCAAGATAAAAAAGAAAATAGAGAAAACTATGAGGCATGAATGGCTTTGTTTCTTTTTCTGGCCGAGCCAGCCGATTTAGATGTTTTGTGCTACTGGCAAATCTGTATTTATTTGAAGCTGGCTTTGACGTTAAGTGGTGCTACAAAGTAGTATTTGATATGAATTCACTGGAAATAGTTTTTAAAAATGCACAATGGTTTTTTTTCTGCTCAGCAAGAGTACCTTCCTCTAAACTTACCTTAAGGGAAAGAATATTCTTAGTTATCATGAATATTTCAGTTGGTTGTTTGGGGTATTTAAGCTGATGGAATCGTGTTTGCACAGCATTAATACATCTATTTTATCAGTTCAGGAAAATAAATACACGTCTATTAAGAAAATAATCGTGGCTTTAAAATATGCCTGATTATCAGGGCAGGTCTTGTAAGAGGCTAACTAATTTGAAGTACCCAAGCCGGGATTTTTCTGCTGTCATTTTACAAGTGATGTAGCCTGTTCCCCTATCAACACTGAACTCAGCCCAGAATAAAAGTCAAGCTCATTTTTTTTTTCATCATCTGCAATAAAAGCTTTTCAGACGTGCTCAGCTCTTCAGAGACTGCCCACTGGCTTCCGCAAACCCCAGCTTTGCTCTGCGGTATCAAATTAACACGGATGCCATGAAAAAAAAGAAGCTGAAATGCTCTGCACCTACATGTGATTTCTCTGCAGATAAGGCAAATTTGGATTTTCCAAGAGCAGGTTTGGAGTAAGAGGGAGATGCTGGCTGGTATCAGTGGAGTTTTTCTCTCCGTTTCACCATTCTCAGCCCATGTGCCTGTGATAGACTTCCAAAAACAGTCACGGGGACTAAGAGAATTTCCTCGTAAATGAATTCCTGTGTGATTAACGTATTTGAGATGTAGACAAAAGGTTATCTTGTTGGTTTTGTTTAAGAAAAACCTCCCCTCATCGAACCTCCGCGCAGTGAATTATTTGCAGCTCAGTGTATCTTACATGTGTGAATGTGTGTGTGTGTGAGCAAATGAATGCATGGCGGAGGCGTGATGATGATGTGTAATTTTCTTAATTTAACTATACGACCCCGATGCCCAAAACATTAAGCCATCGTTAGTATGCAGCTGGTATTAATGGGATTAGTTTGGTTGCAAAACCCTGTGGATTTCTGGTTGCTATTAACACTTACTAATTAATAACAAAAATTATCTAAGCTAGATACAAATGCTTCCACATAGGTATTTTTTAATATTTTTAAAAGTTTTGACCTGTGGATTTTGAGCTGGTCAAAAATAACCTTGGCCCTAAGGTCTAAGATACCTCTGATAGTTTTATTCCTTCAGGTCCTCAGCGAAATGTCATTTAAAACACAGAAAGCGGTTGTTTTCACCCAAGGCCAGGGCAGGATTCAAAGGGCTGTCTTAAGCAAATGTCGGTTTAAGTTTTTAGTAGTTTCTCCTTCCCTCTTTTCCAGTGTTAATTCACTTTTTGTATTTTTTCTTCACTTTTGCTGTATTTGTGGTGTCAGCGTTGCTCCAGTGAGTCCCAGGTGGGTTTGACTTGCTCTATACACAGTGTGAAGGGCTGTCTGAGTAACCCCAGACAGAAACATAAGTGAGAAACCCCATTTTTCCCCGCTTTCCAACTCCTTGCTTTGTCTCCTGGAAGAACTCCGTTGACCCTGTTTGAATTTAATTTCCCCACCGGCTCTTTTGTTACGAAGAAAAATACTTATTTTTAAGTGCTGCTTTGCTTTAGCTGATGGAAATGTGTGCACCTTTGGTTTCTCTCCGAGATATTTTAAAGTTCTTTTTACACCTGGTGTCCCCAATGCCCAGACAAAGTCAGTGTGTGACTCCCTCACTTTCCTCAATTTTATTAGCATGGTCTTTAGTATCCCCAGCCAGTAATTATTGCTTTGGGCAAACAGATGATCCTTTGTCGCTGAAGAAATCTGAAGGCATGGTATCTTTGTTTCCTACACAAACTACTGTATAGTCTGAATTAAAATGTCTATTAAAATTAAAATCTGAATTAAAATTTACATGAATTAAAATAAAAACCCTTTCAGAAGCAAGAGAAAGGGAAGCAAAAGGACTCTTGTGGCTCTGCGGAATCGTCAAACCAAATGTACAGCAGAGCAATGGTTTGTCTTGAAACCTTAGAGGTCGCACTGGATTAGTCCTGAGACCGGGAAGGTTTTGGTGATGAGAAGGAGCTTTAAACCTTGATTATTTCCCGTGACACCCAAAATCGCCCTCGAGAACAGAAGAGTTTTCGTCGTCGTGACCGGCTTACGCTTTATTGAAGTGGGCTGGTGATGAAAGATGCCAGATGATTATGACTGTGTTGTCTAAGCTCTTAACCCTCCAAATATTTTGAAGGGAGAGCAACATGAGCTATTTGATAGATGATGAGTTTGTTTGCTTTGTTTGTCAGAAGGTGGATATTTCCAGGATTGATGTAACTTGAGGTGTTTGCTTTTCCTTTTATATGCCTTTTTGTGTGTGTAAAAGCTGGGATATTTCTTCCATGGGCAATCTCCCTGCATATTCGGATTTGAAATGTCAATAGAAACAGATGCAGAACACTAATTTTAACGAGCAGCCGGCTTCCAGAGCTCCAGAACATCCAATTTAATGGTTTATCCAGTCTCATAACACCTTGTAAGGTTTTTGTTCAATGGAGCCCTTTTGTCAAATTGAGACTAATTGCCCTTATTGTTTTACAGGCACTCACTAAAAGTAAGATGCCAACAGATATTTAATTAGAAATTTCACAGATCTTTAATTGGAGATAAAAGCATTTTCAGGCAGTCCAGGGCTCGATCTTTTAAAAACTATTGCTGTTGGATTTCCTAGTGGCTGCTGGAGATTTGCATATGGAAAACATGCTGCAAATTCAACGAGTTCTTAAAGTAATTTTATCTCATGCCTTTAAAAGTTCGTGTTCTTACGTTCAGCTTGTTATAGTTAATAATTCAGAATTTCCACATGTACTAATTCAGAAGGTCGTGCCCTCTTGCTAAGTTACATACTAAAGAATAAAATACTCAAAATTTTAGACTTTCTATAAATGAATTTAGGGCGAATGTGCAAGTTGAACATTCACAACCCATAGCTGGTATAAGATCCACCAAAAGCATTTGCATACGCTGTGCTCTGCCCCATCTGTATCAGTTACTATACTCTGAGCACGTTACAAAGAACGCGTGCACCTACCTGTAAATTTTGGGTTTAGCATCACTTTCCAATCTTTTTCCTAGCACTGACTTTACAAAATTTGCCTTGGTGAACTCTTCACAATGCAAGTCGTTCAGATTTGCATTGAAATCTAAAGATGGAGATAATTTATTCAACTTCTTACCAGTTTCGTATTTTATCTCTAATACCCTCAGAAGTTTTCTGACTTCAGTCAGAACGTGGCACTGAGCACAAAGGGATTTGGTAGATAAGTCTGTATTTGTTAGGCCACTGTTCCATAGTAGTCCTTAGGCATAAAATCCAGCTCGTTTCCCAGATGGGTATCTGGGATTTTAGCAAGCAAACTGCAAATGAAAGTGAAATACATTTTTTTCCCTGCTCTTTCCTGGGCCAGATCATCCTGGTTTTGTACCTCTGTTACCTATTTGGATAGTGGGAATAACAATTCCTCGCTGCCTTTTGAATTGCTTTCAGAAAAACGCATGAAAACCTACCAAAGTAGTTATTGTTGTGTTCCACGTTTCACCTTTTTTCCTGACTTTATTGCATTCCGGGGTCTCCACAACCTGTCTCGACAGTTAAATGACATTGGGAATGTTTCCGGACCTGTCAGCTGCCTCACAAATGAATCTCGTCTCCCCAGAGGGAAGGGAAACTTGCGGAATTATGCAGCAATAATGAAGAATTAATTGAAGATGGATGAGCTTTAGATCTAAGTTTCGTATTAGTCTTGAACGCTCAGGAAAGCTTTGGTTTGAGAGAATGGTTCCTGCCAAGTGCAATCCTTGCTCTCTGGTTTATTTGAGAATATTATCTGCTATATTTGAATTTTGCTGTAGACATAGGAATGCATCTAAATTAATTTAGAACAGAGGTGAAATATGATTAATATTTGAGATAATTCAAACTTGCTTCTAAATAGATTTCCCCGGGAAATCTCTCCGGAGCTTTTTCTAATTACATTGGTGCCAAAATATAGTAAATAAAGAAATAAATCCCTGTTTCGTTATTTTCAGAAACGACAGGAGAAAAGTATACTTGATAGTCACAATAGCCTGATGAGATTTTTGTTTATTTAATAACAAATTACCTAGTGTGCGCAGGTTTAATGATGATGATAGCTTGTAGTCTTCGCGGCAAACGTGAGGGCCATTACTCGGAAAGCAAACTGAGTGGATTTCAGCAGGTAATTTCCTCTTAATTATCGTGTTGACGAAAAACAACTGAATCAGAGAATGCCGGGGGGAAGCTGCATAATCACCTCTGTTATGCTATGATCTCTGAAATTTCTCATCTTTGCAGGGATTTGCACTTTTTTAGTGTGCGTGGTCCTGTAAAGTACTTTTAACTATTAACATGATCTTGCGTGTGTTGCTTCACTA